>JPHH03000093.1:0-85247 GCA_000750105.3 Tolypocladium sp. Sup5 PDA-1
GGGCAAACCTGGGCCTTGGGAATGCAAGTACCGTGGCAGTCCTGCTGGTCAGGACGGCACTTTGGGCAAGCCTCGGCTCCAGGGATGCAGTTCCCGTGGCAGTCCTGCTGATCGGGAGGGCATTTAGGGCAAACCTGGGCCCCAGGGATGCAGTTGTCGTGGCAGTCCTGCTGGTCGGGACGGCACTTTGGGCAGTGGAATAGGATCTGGTGTATCTTGGCGTAGCAATCCCCCGCGATACCGACCTCCAAAGCGGGACCAAGGCACTTAGTATTTGTAATGATTGCCGTGGTCATTTGGTTGAGCCAGTGTTGATCCGTGCAGATAGAGTTATCAGCCATGCGATACGTGAATCTTACGTATCCGGTGCGGGAGGTATGGAGCTCGTAGCTCTTGATGTTGAAGGTTCCGATCTCGTTCCCAGCCTTGATGGAGGGTGTTTCTCCATATAGTTGTCCCAAACTAACAATTATCCGGCCGCCCCGATAACCAGACACCGAGTTGTCAGTTATAGGTTCATCGACAACCCAACCGGTGAAGATAGAGCTGCCATAGTTGGCGATATCGCGCGGTGCCCCAGTCCAGTCATAGCCATTTCTCTGCTGTTCCACGCACTTGCTGGGGGTGTCGACAGTTCTGATAGCGGGCTATAGTCTAGTTAGTGTGAAAGCAAACGGAAAGGAGTTATAAGCTCCCACGGAGGAAGTCAAGTACGAACACTTGCAGAGGCCAGTCCGATGCTGGCGGAAGCCACCAGTATGGCAAAAATTGACTTCATGTTGGAAGAGTCC
Organism: Tolypocladium sp. Sup5 PDA-1; assembly: GCA_000750105.3. Lineage (NCBI taxonomy): Eukaryota > Fungi > Ascomycota > Sordariomycetes > Hypocreales > Ophiocordycipitaceae > Tolypocladium > Tolypocladium sp. Sup5 PDA-1. The sequence continues at coordinate 792 of JPHH03000093.1, forward strand.
TCTTAGATTGCGAGCGTCGTTGGAAAAATACGGGAAATGAAATAAGTTGAAAGACTTAATGAAACCAAAAAGAGTGGTGGTGACGTGAAGCAAACTATCGCATAGAAACGAATGACTTGAACTTGACACAAGGAATAGAGCAAAGAAGGACTCTGTGGTCCAGTCTCATGAAGTATGAAGACGGTGGTTGTCAAGAACTATTATACTTATTATGTGTTTATAATCAGAGGACGGGCCTATGTGTCACCGCTTTGGCCGCACAATTCATGCCAAGGGAGTCGAACAATGGCCCATACGCTTCTACTCTTACTCGTACAGCGGCCAAGACGAAACTAAAAAGCAGTCTCAGGTCAGAACCATTCTGAATCGGGAAAAAGACGGAGCAGCCACGCTCAAACGCCCAGCGGGTAGTTAAATGAATATGGAGCAAACACGGAATAGCTGATGGAGGCTTCACACCAGTCTCCAATCGCAGGCCGGACACTTGTCGCCTATGACGCCCAGGCCGTTCAGTAGAGGAAAAATATTAAAGAGTGTGCTGCAGGAGGCAAGTCATCAGATCCCGCGAGCAGTTGAAGATGTGAGAGGCCTTAGGCCGGTACACCAACTTCGGGATACCGCGGTGAGATGAACGGATGATACCACCGGTCCGATGTCAATCAGGTGTGGCGGCCCGTTCTGCCAGTCAGTGATTGACGTGGTGCGGGCCGAGTGGACTTGAGAGATTTACCAGGGACTGCCTAATTTACACTGCTAGCGATTCGGTGGAGGACCATCCTCCACCGCTCAGCGCTTTGGGGTAATTACTTGGGATATCTCTACTCGTAAACCAGTACAATGCAGGGCAGACGGCGTTCTCCCTGCATGAAAAGCACCGCCCGAGCGGCTGCCAGGAGGTTTCATCGCACCGTTGAACCGCTCTGTCGGCCTTGGCGCTACGAACCACAAGTTCGCCCCTATTCCTTTCTGCCTGTTGAATAGTTTTCTGGTTCGTCTTGTTTATGGGTTTCCAGCCTAAGGCTATTCTAATGTGGCATAATGCCAGGCTATATGTGACGGCTTGGGTTTCCCAAGGGAGAAACCGGAGTCGTAAGGTTCATGTTGGCAGAAGGACCAGGGCGCATGCACTGGGCAGTGGAAGGTCACGTTGGTAATAGATCGTAGATTATAAAAAAATGATTGTATTAAGAGCTGGCTAGTATCTATGCCGAAGGAGTAAATTTGAGGGTCTTGTATACATCGTTGCTTCCCACTGGATCACCTTTCTGTGAACAGGATCACCAGTGATCCCAACTGTTGGACAGTGATCCGTCAGCACAGGATCACTTGGATCACCGTCGTCCTCCGTGGTCCATTCTCACTGGGCAGTCGTCCCGACCATTGCCCGAAGTTCACCAGCCAATACTTCGCACAGCTGACAGGTTGTAGTACTGTACTGTACTGCACAACAGACCCAACGTCAGTTATTGCGCTCATCGTCGCATGACGCGTGGGGCGAGCAGGTTGCCTGCCGACATGGATCGTGCAAGAGCAAAGCGTCACAGCATGAGAGAAAGATAAGTTCTTTTCTTGTGGCGGTCTCGGCGTGTCCATACTCGTATTTCTAATGCGAGGTAGGCCGTGAGCACCTTACGGCCGCTTGGCAGGCCCGTGTAGGGGTCAATATGCCAAGTCCCGATTGCCTGGTTGTGGAAGCCGCGGGCCTGCCACCGTAAACAACTCCACAGAAGCAGCTTAATCCCTGGTGGCTGGGGATCATAGCAAGCAGCATGGCGTAGGAGGATCCACACGAAATAACCCGACGTCCACACCTGGCACATGCCACGCGACATTGCAAGCCCCTCTTCCTTGCTCTCGGCCCAAGGGGCCGTTGCCCCATATCGAGCCCGCCAATGCTAATTCCTCGTACCGCTGGATAAGGTTTGCGTCCAAGACGACGCTAGGACGTCGTTTTCGCCTCGTCAAATTGTCCAACCCGTTCAGATGAGCTATAAGCTACAATGTCGCGTGACGGGATGAAGCGTTTGGGGGAGAATGAAGGAGGCAGGTATAAGGTTAAACGGGATCCGCACCGAAACATTTTGTTTTCACTCAGTTTCATTTCGAATATAAAAAGAGCATTACTATTCGTACATTTCCTTGACACTGGCCCATCTCTGGCTCGTCCACTCGACCAAAAAGGGACAGCCTCTCAACGATAGTAAATAGCAAAGGCGCAACTAAATTACATCCGTGAAACGCTTCTAATTGCTAAATCAATAGACTCTATAGACTTGGTAGGAAAGTTTGGGCGAAACGGTAGAACCAGGAGTCAACCCGGAACGTGGAGGTTTCGTATCGCCGCGATGGGACTTGCGCCTCTTACAGCAAAGGTACTTCTGCTTATAGTGGCTATGCACCAAAAAGTTGTCGGCTGTACGAACACGCAGTAGTAATCCTCTATAAATTACCCGGTAAGCCACTTACCTCTCTGTATTATAGACCCGCCTTCTTGGTATTGGAATAAGCGACATCTTCCCAAGGTTGTGGTGCATGTAGAGGAGGCCAGACCGTTGGAAGAATTCATGTAGACATCGCCTCAGTCGTTGTTATAATTGGTTCCGGCCACTGCGTGGCATCGTGTGTGTGGTCTTGGATCCCAAGGTCCAGAAACGAGCATTGTACCCCAACCTGTATCTGGTAAGCTCAAAGCCCACATCGGGGAACATGTCGAGCCGTCTACTGGATGTGTAGCCAGGTCGGGACAGAAGAATGGCACGCAATGACCGGTAGCCACTACTTCATTGTCTGCTTCGCTCACGATCATGGTTTTATAAGGAGCCAGTTCCTCCAGCTCCTCAATCGGTTCCAATATGGTAATCGAATTATCCCTTGGCCCCTTTCCGTGTAGAAGGAGCTCCAAAGTTTATTGGCGGGGTCCTTCCGGGATGAATCCCAGAGGTCTGGTCGCGATGTTGCTGGTACGAGGGAATGCCCAACCGCAAGTGGGTACGAGGGAATGCCCAACCGCAAGTGAGTCCGATGCGTTGCCCATGGCAGTGATAACTTGAGGGTTGTTGCTGTTGCTGTTGCTGTTGCTGATTTTCCTTCTGTTTTCCTGCTTCTAGTCCGGAATGGCGGACTTCTTGTCGTAGCGCTATGCGAGAGGAAAGGAATTCACGAGTGATGCCAAAGCTAGTAGACGAAGAGAGGCGGGCACGAGTGGAGCTCCATGGGGCGTAGTCCTGCAATCCAGGCCTCGGCCCTCCTTAGAGATGGCACAGCATCTCCGTCTAATATGCTGCCACTTGAGCCCACTCCATCACGCTAGAGGTGATGGCTGACTGAAGTTGCCACACCTGCCAAAGACGGGTGGTGAAACAGGAAGATCATATCTAAGAGTAGCCGGGAACCACTGGAAGTGTTGCGAGCCAGCACTGGTAGACACTGGTCGCCGTAGATCAGGTCTTTGAGGGGTGGACACGGCTATCATGACCCGCCTTTGTCTCGGAGTATGACATTGCCGTATGTATTATCATACGTACACATGTAAATTTCGAATTGTGGCGGGCTGCCTTTTCTGCTTTCCGATGAGCCCACTATATGTCTTGGACTTAATGGCCCCTCGGGTTCTTACCGCCATGTCTCATACACAGAAGCCCAGATCTCACCACCGCGCTTCTTCTAACAATTGGCATAGGTAGGTCTTAGACTAGGATGGCTTTCGGGCCGTCTCTTTACCTCCCTACACTAATCCGTAAGTCTGGGGAGGTGCGGCTTGAGCCAGGGTTCATCTCACTTCATGCAAGTATTCATGCAAGTACGGCCAATCGGAGAGAGTTCCAGACAGAACGAGACAACGGCGCCCACCCCGACCTGTATCACCCTATCCCGGAGTTGACAAATGTCAGGTCCGCTGGCAAGACCGGGAATGAACAATCCATTGTAATAGAAGCGCTTTGGGCGGAGATGTTGTTTTCAGACGTGCCGGCTTATCCCCTGTTTATGCCGACCAGGTTTATCGTAGTCCGGCCGCCTCTTCAGGCGTCACTGAACATACGTGGCTGACGGGCCTGACGGCGCTGAAGCTATTTCGAAGGGCTAAGGGAAGGAATTTCCTGTATAATGAGGGCAGCTGGCCACAACTTGGGGGGAAGGGAACAAGCAGTAGCAGTACACACACGCATGCCTATACAATCGACTTCTTGAATAATTGGTCTCAACTGTCCCTATTGTTGTTCCCTTTTTGTTCAACAGAACTGTGAGGTCACGTCTTCATTGGTCATGTCTGTTATCATTCATTGAATCCATCGTGCTGACCACTGTCTTCAACTTACTATACTCCTGGCATAGTAGCCGGTTTCCTCCCCTGCAGTCTCATCCCAAAGGACTTTAGCTCCCACGGATCAAATGGTTCGTCACGCCTCTTACAGTCATAGTCGACAATGACATCTCTTCCTGCCTCATCTTAGTATCGCTATGAGCGTGGCCCGAATCCCAATGAATGTGTGATCAATTGATATGTATGTGTATCACTCTCTCAGCTGCCCAGGGAGCCTGGAAAAGGGATTCCCTTTATCCTTTCAACTGTAGTCCCCGTGACCCCTATCCAGCTGTTGCCCCTATCCAGCGTTGGCTGTGTGTGTGTGTTAGTGGCGTCTGACTTCAATTGTAGCCCCTAGCGGCCCCTAGCAGCCCCTATTGACCTCGAGTCATCAATCCAACGAGGCTTCATTCTTCTAAGGAAGAATGTCTCTAGCCACCGTCTCTGAATACAGACATCCGAGTCATCAATGTAATGTGGCTGCCCAAGGGGCTGCCGAGTCAACCGGTCTATCCGACACTTAGATGTCTTGGCATGACATGCCTCGTGCCGAAAGATATTTCTTGCTGCTATGAAGACCTATGTAGTCTTGGGCTCTATGCCAACTATTCGATCCGTCTCTTCTAGCTGCGCTGGGCGCTTTGTTGTGCGTCTTTCTCACCAACAAAACGGCGGTAAGCTTTATCCTACAGCCTTAGTCTTCCTATACAGATATGAGAAGATAGCTATCGTAAGTGCTAGTTTAACTTGGACAATTTTTTCCGTGTCGAGGGCATGGATTAGTGTACTGAGCACGGTAGTATTGCTCCTAAATGTGGAAGGCAGCTTGTCCTCCCGCTTCCTCTCCATAGCGCAACCATCCCTGCGGCCTCTCTGTTCTTATTCCTGGCGACTAAGCCGCTGCCTGCGCCTTGCGCATGGCTACCCAGTCCTTGCGAGCGGATTGAGCAGGAAGGAGTGCTCGTCGCCGACATAGGGCGGCGCCTCCTTGGCCCTGAACATGCCCTCCCCGTGAAGCCCACGGTCGAGCTCCCTAGAGGCGACCCTCGCCCTAGCGATCTGCTTCGCGCGATAGACGCGGTACTCCGGCTTGGACACGGCGGCGTAGAGGTACCTGGGGTGGACGACGATGACCTGGGCACCCTTCTGGCCGAAGCCGAAGGAGGTGACGGAGAAGGCCTTCATGTCCTCGGGACTGACGACGATGTTCTCGTTGGCCAGCAGCAGGTGGTCGAAGTCGGCGAGGTGCGGGTCGATGTCGTCGGCGTTGCGGTTGCCGGGGATGATGCCGGAGTGCAGGGCCTGCAGGGCGCCGTTGACGGCCCAGGCGCCCGATGCGCCGACGCCGTGGCCGACGACGGACTTCTGGGCGATGGTGAGCAGCGGGTTGCCCGGGTCGCGGCCGAGGTGGCGCATCTGCCGGTCCAGGGTGGCGCACTCGTTGAGGTCGTTGAGCCGCGTGGCGGTCCCGTGCATGCTGGCGAAGGAGATGTCCTGGACGGTCAGGCCGAAGACGGACAGCGCCCCGGCAATGGGCGAGATGCGCGGGTTGTTGCGCCAGAAGTTGTGGCCCAGCTCGCGCAGGACGGCCTGCCTCTCCCGCCGCACGGCGTGCCTGATGCCCTCGATCTGCGCCTCCGTCTCCGCGGCCGCCGGTCCGCCGTCCGGAGCGCGGGCCGCCATCCAGTCGGCCTCCATCTTGATGGCGTCGATGTCGGCCTCGCCCTGGCGGTCGATGTGGCCGAGCGACGCGCGGATCCGCTTCGCGCGCAGGGCCGGGTCGGCCAAAAGGCAGGGGGAAGCGGCGGCGGCGTTGGTCTGGCTGGCGGAGGTGAGGATGCCGCGGCCGGGGGCCGGGATAGAGCGGCCGGCCTTGTCGGCGGCCATGTGGGTCATGGCGACGACGCCGTAGACAGGGAGGCCCATCTCGAGCGCCAGTGCGGCGGTGGTCACGACCTGGATGCCGATGCCCTCACTCAGCACGAAGCCGCCACGGGTGGTGGTGAAGGGCCGCGACATCTCGGCGGGCTCCCTGCCGCAGCGGGTGTCATGGGCGGCGTTGACGAGGGCGGACATGTCGCCGAATTCGTAGAAGATGGGGCGGGTGAAGACGTCGTAGCCGCCGGCGAGGCAGAGCTTGGCGCGGCCGCTGCCGACGAGGTCGCAGGCGGTGTCGAGCGACTCGAGCGACGAGGCGCAGGCGCCTGCTCCGGTGCGCAGAGGGCCCGAGGCCGAGAGCAGCAGCATGTTGATCCAGGCGGCCGCGGTGCCGACGAAGGCCTCGGAGAGGATGTCGCTGCGTACCTCCCGGCCGAGCAGGCGCTGCTCGTGGAAGACCTGGATGGCGGAGGCGCCGCCCGCACCGGAGCCGAGGCAGTTGCCGACGTCTGAGACGTGGATGTAGCGGTACAGCTCGTACACGTCGGTGAGCCCGGCCGCGAGGAAGGCCTCGACGGTACAGACGAGCGCGTACAGGGCCGGGCGGTCGGCCTGCGTCAGCACCTCGGCGGGGATGCCGTAGCGCGCGGCGTCCCAGCCCGTCGGCACCTGGGCGCCCACGAAGTAGTCCGTGTTCATGGCCTTGGGCACGAAGATGGACGCGCCGCGGCGGATGCGGACGGTTGCGGTGGTGGCGTCGCTGGCCAGGACCTCGACGGCGTCCCCGTGGCGGGCACGGAACGCCTCGGCGGCCTGCGGCGAACACTCAAACGGCGGCAGGTCCTCCTGGGTGCCGACCTCGTGGAGCATGTCGCGGAGGCGGGGGTTGGGGTTGCTCCAGGCGTCGGCGTCGAGGATGCGGATGCCCGTGTGCTCCCGGAGGCGGCCCTCCAGCCGGCGCTTGACGTCCACGTCGCTGATGGGCTCTCCCGTCTCGCATTCGACCCAGCCGGCGCCGGCGTCGGCTCCGTCCCTCACCCGGTGGCGCTCGTACCGGATCAGCCCCGTCATCCACGCCAGCTCGACACAGCCCTCGATGGAGAACTCGCCGTGGGCTTCAAGCTCCCACCGCGTCCGCGAGCTGCCAGCCGAGCTGACCTCGCCGAACCCGGCTATGACGACCAGCGACTCGAGGTCGAGGAGCCCCTCGAGCCGGGGCACGTCGCTGGGCACCATTTCTTCATACTGCTCCGGCAGGATGGGGAAATCGTAACGAAGCCCGGCCCGCGGCTCGCCCGGCGTGGCGGGGCCGGGGCCGGGCAGAGGCTTGCCGCCGTCATCGTCGCCCGCCATGGCCCCGTCACGCTCGGCCTCCTGCTGGAGCCGCCGCTGTACGGCGGCGGCGTCCTGCTGGGCAGCGCGGGCGGCGTCAAGGCGACCTCGAAGATCGGGCATGGTCCCGAACCCGCCGCTGAAGTCACACAGCACGGGCTGCAGGCTGCAGGCGTCGAACAGGTCCGGGGTCATGACGAGGGTCAGCAGGGCGGCCATCTCGTCGGCAGAGAAGGTCCGGACGCCCAGCCTCTCGGCCTCCTCGGCGAGGGCGTCGTTGGCGGCCATCAGACCCGTGCCGCGGGTCCAGCCGATGCGCACGCCGCACACGCACAGGGCGTCGGACCACGACTCGGAGGACCACTTGTTCAGCAGGGCCTCGAGCGCGAGCTTGGACTCTGCGTACAGCCCGTCCCCGCCGAACTGGCCATGGTTGGGGGAGAGCGGCAACACGACTTGCGTCGAGTGGTTCAGCACGCCCCTGGTCCGCTTGGAGCTCACGATGCTGCCCATCAGCCGGAGGGTGTTGGTCAGCATGATGCGGTGGGCGAGCTCCGAGGTTGAGTCGAGGTCTTCAAGCGTCCTCCCCAGCTCGGACACCGCCGCGAAGGGCACCAGGTGGTCGATCTCCCACGCCAGGGTGCCGTGCACGTAGTCGACCAGCGCTGCGATGTCCTGCACGCTGCCCTGGTTGAACGGGAGCAGCACCAGCTCCGCCCCTGGCTTCGCCGTGCGCGCGTAGAGCCGGGAGTAGAGCTGCCGCGTGGCCGGCGTGAGCCGGCTGGTGCACAGCGCCACGCGGCATCCGGCGGCGAGCAGTTGCCGGACTAGCACGAACCCGATGGACTGCCTGCCGGCCCCGATGATCAGGACTGTGCCGGGGACGGAGCTCGCGTCGGGGCCGCGCCCCTCGGCCGCATGGAACAGGCTCGTCAGCTCGGCGTTCATCTCCCAGGCGCCGCTCGGCTGCTTGGTACACAGCTGGACTGGCCACTGCCCGACCGGCCGCGGAGAAGGCGAACGGTCGCTTGTGGATTCGGCACTCAACGACACCCCTGGGGTTTCATTACCCGCGGACGACGACAACGGCGTCTTCATGGGATCCCACGAGCCGTCGCGTTCCATGGCAGCCCCCTCGGCGTCGAGCTCTCCCGCGAGCACCTCCTCGTAGATGATGTCGCCGTTGTCGGCGATGACGGCACAAGGCACCGCGCGGCGGTTCCGGGCCGGCCGTGATGCGGGGGCCCGGTCGTCCTGCAGCAGGCCGTGGAGCAGCGCCAGGCAGGACTCGGCGCCCTCGGCCTCGGGCATGCGTTCCCACTTGGCCAGCAGATACTTGGCACACCGGCGCATCCGGTCGGTGGCGCGGCCGCGGAGCCGCTCGCACTCGGCCTCCACCCACTCTCCCAGGTCCGGCTTGCTCCCCTCGCGCGCCCTTGCCACGACGGCCGACAGAGTCACGTACAGGTCCTGCACCGCCCAGTTCCAGCTTGACTGGTATCTGTAGACCATCTCAGGCCGGAAGCACGGTCGGACTCCCGCCATGAACTCTGGGCCGAGCTCGTCGGCCAGCTGCTTCATGTTGCTTTGCTCGAGCAGCATCTCGTCCGCCTGCTGTTGCTGCTTCTGTGTTTGCTGGTCGGCCCCCCCCTGCGCAGCCTGGTCGGCGCTGCCGTGCTGGAAGTGCTTCGCCATCAGACCCGCTAGCTCTCGGCCGAATCTGGCCAGCTGTGGGCTGGTCGTCTCCTGGGTCGCGCCGGGCAGGACCGCCACCGCCTCCTCGTCGCCGGCCGGCCCCACCACGTGTTCCAGGCCGCGCGCCCGCATGTATGACTCGGCCCAGCCGTGCACGGCCTGCCAGGATTCCTGGTCGTCCGCTAGACGCGAGGTGATGGCGTCGAAGTCGGCCGTCAGGAAGAACGAGTTCTGTCGGCCCTCCTTTAGCCCGAAAGACTCCCGGAGGCGGGCGCGCAGTTTGGATACGGTTAGGGAGGGGGCCAGCTTCGCCGATACTTTGTTCGCCAGCCACTCGTTCAGATAAGGACCCAGCTTGCCGCTGAAAGTCCGCTGCAGCTCGCGCCCGAGTTCTACCAGGGCAGTGTCCTCGACAGTGTCGGGCAGCTGCCCAAACTCCGCCGCCAGGTTGCCGACGATCTCGTTCTGAAGCGCAGATCGGCCTGTTTTGCCCGGTGACACTGATCAGCGGCTGGTTTAATCTAGGGTGCAGCAATCTGTGGGATGGGAAGGGGAGGGATAGGAAGGGATGCGCTTGGCATTAATTGCTATCACCTTTTGCGAGAAACTTGATTGAATGGGACGTGTCGACACTGGCCTTGGCCGTCCTGAGCCCAGAAGCCACGATGGCCAGGAGCGCCTCCGAGGCAGTCGCCGGCGCATCTTCCATTTCAGGGGAGCGGCGAGTCCTGGCGCCGCCAACAGGCGGCGCGGCAACGGGAGTGGGTTCCGGAGCTGCCGGCCCGCTTTGCTCCTGACTATCCGCCGTCGGGGTCGGGCCCGCATCGGCCTCGTCCGACGCCGTGGCCGAGGCTTGGGTGCCCTCGGTCGCGTTCCGGATATCTTCCAGCTCGTCTGCAAAGGTGAGGCATTTGGGGCCGTCGAGGTCATTGGCAGGCCCGGGCTTCTGCGCCAGCGTCTGCTGCAGCATCGAAACCAACGTGCCTGAAGGGCCAATCTCGACGTAGCGTTGAACATGCCGCGCGTCGAGCAACGAGTCCTGCGTGGCAATCCTAGAATGGGCGCGTCAGCCATTGTCACGGGCCTAGAAGTGCGCACGGCTCATGAGTGTCCAAGTTGCACGTACCATTGAACCGGCGAGGAGAATTGGTGTCTGTCAGAGACATGATATATGATCAGCCCGGCTCCGCGTTTAGGGGGCAACGTAATCATTCCGGGGGCAATACTCGAGCAGAGTCAGCAATAACTCGTAGGTCGCCTCGTGCTCCAGCTCGCTTCGCTTTCCTGCTGCTACGGCGGCCATGGCGACGAATCAAAAGGATGCCCGCAAGGTGATCAGTGCTCTTTGGCCTTGGTACTGGCCATGGCTACGGATACCGTTCAATGAAATCATTATTAAATATCAGATGCAGCCCAGCCTGTTACAATGGGGTGGGCCCTTTGCCTGAATAGGCCCACGGCACCCAACGCCTACCAACAAGTGGCGCCGGGTGGTTGGCGACGCCGATGGCACAATGCAATGAGTGGTGCCACGAAGCTGGGCCACTCTTGGGTGGCACCGTGGCACCACTACGAGGATGAACATGAGCCCGACTCTGCGCGAGGCAACCAACGCAAAAGCCGAGGAGGGGTCTCTTGGTTGAGTGTCGTAGGCTCCCAGAGACATTAAAGAGCGGGCGAGGCCATGCGGGCAGTGCGACTCGCGGGCAATCAAATTGGATTGACCGACTGACTGACTGACCGACCGTATTCATCACTTCACTATTAGCATGTCCGTCAGCGCTCATCACTCCACCATCAGCATGAACAACGACGGCACCAGCGGCGGTGACTGGGACACTTGCGAGGCACCGAGGGAGGGCGTCGGTTGCGGTGCCGGGGGGGCGCAGCTCTTCCTGACCGCACGGGGTAGCCCGCGCCAGCCGGGTGAGCCGGCGGTCATCTTCGAGGCCGGACTCGGCGTCAGCGGCGCGAGCTGGGCGGCTGTCCAGCGGCTCCTCGACCCGCGCATCCGCAGCTACTGCTACGACCGCGCCGGCTACGGCCGCAGCCCGCCGTCGGAGGCGCCCCGCTCCGCCGCGGGCATGGCCGCCGAGCTGCTCGACGTGCTGCACACTGCCGGCGTGGGCCCCCCGTACGTCCTTGCCGTGCACTCCTATGGCGGCATCATCGGCCGCGAGTTCCTGGCAGCCGCCGGCGAGGACGCCGTCGCGGGCATGGTACTCGTCGACGCCAACCAGGAAAACACCCATCGCCAGCTGCAGCAGCCCTTCGCCTCCATCGAGGCCCTCTCCACGGGGCGCAACTACTTCGACATGATCGGCCTGACGCGCGAGAGCCACTTTACCGCTGACGAGCTGGGCCGCTTTGCGCTGGATCTGGGCACGCCGGCGGCCAAGAGCACGACTGGCCGCGAGGGTGCTCTCCTGCTCGAGAGCTGCGACAAGTTGGCCGCCCGCCGTCAGCTGGAGACACAGGCTTTGGGCACCCACCCCGTCACCGTCATCCGAGGCGACGCCGGCCGCGACTTTCGCCGCTTCCTCGATGCCGCCCAGGCCGACGGCAGCGCCAGCGTCGACGAGCAGCACGTCGCCGCCATCAATGACTTCCTCGACCACCGCTTCAGCGCCTTCGATCGCGACCTGCAGACGGAGCAGCTGCGTCTGTCTGCCAGCAACCGCTTCGTCCAGGCCACCGACAGCGGGCATGCCGTCATCGCCACTGAGCCTCAACTGGTCGCTGATGAGATCCTCGGCGTCTGGGAGAGTTCGAAAAAGCTCCTTGTTTAGGCTTTCTGGGAGGGTATAGCGTGACAGTAGCGTATAATTTCCAACTCTCCTATCATTCATTTAGTTATAAGCAGCTACGCAGGCCAAGTTGTTCCACCCCTTTTGCCCAATCATCCCAGCCTCAAAGAGAATTGAAGTCGTCTGTGAACAGCACGGCGAACTGGTTAAGAGGCGATGATGTAACGAATAATGCAAAACCAGAACAACAGAACGCGGTCATGTAGTTGCCCCCATACATTTCCCCGTAATCCCTTCGCACTAGTAGAGCATGCGCACCTTGGTTCTGATTCAATATAGACAATCATGAACGGCCTGTATTTTAGGGTTCACTATAACGGTGTATAACCCGCATGCTACTACCGAACGCTGCATGGTGCGGAAGCTGCTAGCCCATCACAATATCGACGCGACTGTCCAACCTGGCTCTACCTATCACAGCGGGTGCAAAAGGGGACTAGGGTTATCGTGTTGAGTGATAGATGACGCATCGGAACCAACAAACGACCAGAGTATACGTATTATTAGAGTAGGGTCGCTAAGATCTTGCATCATCAATGTTGTTATTGAATATGGCTTGCTGGCAGGCCTCCTCCACCCGTACTATGTAAGCGGCGGCAGATGTTACAAGCTGTAGAAAAGGAACTTCGCGAGCAATTTCATTTCAGCAGCTGGCAAGCCAGTCAATCAGACTACCATTCCCTAGGATAAGGGTCAGGATGGCTGACAGAGCGGTGCTTGTCTTAGGCTGCCATGGGCGGGTGTGCGTTCTTCTCGTCAGCACCGTGCTTGACGCTCTTCCACTCGAAGAACAGGGAGGCCACAAGCGCCGCGAGCGCCAGGGCGAGGCTGACGCGAAAGGCGTCCTGAAGCCCGATTGTGTACGACTCCAGCACGGCGACCAACTGGTCAGGCTGGCCTAGCTTGGTGAGGACGGCACGGATCTCGGTGGCGCCCGCCCCAAGGACCTGGGACGGATCTATGGATGGAGCCTTCTGCCGCAGCGCGCGCGATAGGCCGTTCTGGAAGACGGACTGGCCCACAGAGATGAACAGAGACCCGCCCAGGTTCTGGAAGAAGACGACAGCGGCGGATCCGATGGCGATGTCGTCCTGCGTGAGCACCGTCTGCACGGCGGCGATGGGAATCTGGAAGCCGGCACCCATGCCGGCCCCGGCCAGGACCTGGTATCCGATCAACCTGGCATCTGACATGTCGTTTGAGTAGGTGGTGAGCAGGCCGGCACCGACTGCGAAGACGGCAGTGCTGCCGATCAGCAGGTGTGTGTAGGAGCCCAGCGCGGTGACGAGACCGCCCACAATGGCGGATGAGATGATGGTCCCCAGCAGAATGGGGAGCAGTTGGATGCCGGACTTGGTGGCGGACTCGCCCTTGACGCTCTGGAAGAAGATGGGAAGGTAGTACATGAACACGTAGCAGGAGCCGCCGAAGACGATGACAAAGGCGCAGGCCGCGGCCACGGAGCGCTGTCTCATGATCCGTGGCGGCAGCGTCGCCCCCTCCCCGAGCCAGATCTGCCACGCGACGAAGACGGCCGTGATGAGCCCGAACCCGACAAGGAGGCCTATGATGCGCGCGCTGCCCCAGGCATACTGGTTGCCGCCCCACTGGAGCGCAAGGAGAAGGCAGACGACCGCGGGGATGAGGAGCGCGGCCCCGACGAGGTCCATCTCGTTGATTCGCTTGAGCAGCGGCTTCTCGGTCTCCTTGCTGGGCTTCGGGGGCGGTGTGAGGCAGAAGAATATCACCACGCAGGAGACGGCGCCGATCGGGAGGCTAAGCGGGATAGTCATCAGCGCGGGAGGACGCGAGCCGGGACGAGAGAGAGGCAAACTCACTTGATGTAGAAACACCACCGCCACGTCGCGTGATCTGTGAAGACGCCTCCCAGGAGCGGCCCGACGACAAAGGCGATCGCCCAGACGGCGCCAAAGAGCCCGAAGGCGAGCGGGCGTTTCCTTAGGGGGACTGCGGAGTAGGGGGTTCATCAGCGCCCGTACGTGTTGTCGATGGCATAGTGCGGAAGGGCCACGACGGCAGCCTCGCTCACCTGTGAAGGACATAATCACCAGCGAGCCCGAGAAAATGCCCGCCACGCCGACACCGGCAACCGCTCTAAGAATACAGCCCCTGTCAGCGAGTGTCCTACGTCGCGAGGAGCCGGTAACACGAACCGTCCACCGACCAGAGCGGGACTCGACTGGGCGACGGCGCAGAGGAGGGACCCCAGCTCAAAGAAGAAGATGGCTCCCAGGAAGCCATATTTGACCTGTAAATCACACCACAATCGTCGACGTCAGCTGTCGATGCAAATACCCCGGCATCCCCTGGGGGGTACGGGGGCCGCGGTACGTACGTTAAAGCCCTTGTAGATGCGGCCAAAGGTCGGCTGGAGCGCTGCGTTGGAGGGTTAGCAAGCCCGAGCCAACATACTCGTAGACGACAAGCGCCAATGACAGGTATGGACCGATGCGGCGGCAGACTCACCAGTGCTCGTCAAGAAGTAGGCGCTTCCGTACCAGCCCACGTCGGCGATGGTGCCGAAATCGTCGGTGATCTTGGGGATCGCGGTGCCGATAATGGTCTGGTCTAGCGCGACCAGGAACACGCCCAGGAACAGCCCAAGGAGGATGAGGAGCGCCTTCAACAAGCTGGGATATTCCACGTCGTCCGCAGCCGCGCTAGTGCCTGTGGTTTCGAGCGGCCTGACGGCAGATTGCTCAACCTCCTTCGTCCCGGCAACCGCGCCCGACTCGCTCGCTGCCATGGCTGTTGTTGTAGCTGTTTTTCTCGGTGCTTCTGTTCTCAGTGCTGCTACTGCTGCTGCTGCTGCTGTTGTGGAAGGTTTGGGAGAGTTGTGAGAGCAAGTCCGTGGCTGAAAAGGAGACAGCCGACCGGATCGGCCAAGTCCTGGCCCTGGCACACCGCGACGTACATTACGCGTAGTACTCTGTCCGGAGAAAGCAACTGCTGCTCGCTGGTCATCGTTGCCAGCCGCTGTTCAGGATTGATTCCAGAGACAGACAGCTGGTGTGGCACCACCGCGGTGGCACCACCAATCTCGAGGCACCATGAGTTCTTGAAGTCGGCTCGGCTGGGCCGATGCATGATCGGCAATGAGCAATCAGACATCCACGGGTAGCTTAACTATACCGGGAAAGGATCATCGCCGCCTGTCTCATGAATCGTTAAAAACCTCATTTCGCTCATTTCGGATCGCGAAGCTTAGAATGCAGCGTGCAGTTCTCAGGTTTATTCGATATAACCGGTTGGTATGTAAGGTTGTGCCGTGGGTACGGAGTAAAATGTCCGAATTTAGCGGGCCGGTCCGATGCGCCGGCAGTGTAATATTAAGTCTGCCGTAAGTTACGGAGTAGGAAGTATATTAAGCTAGTACTATATTTAGTAAGAGCACGCACTCCGTACTGTGGTGCAAATGGTGCCTTGCCGCCTATTGGACTCATGCTGGGAATAATGTAAGCGCAATAGGTCTATAAAGGCATTCAATTCATCCGCAACTTCGTGATGATTGTTCTTATTGGCTTCGTTGAGGATTATGTTCTTGTGTTATCAATGGCGGTGTGGCTCTTCCGCCACCCGACCTCCGGCACATTCCATTGCTCTTGTGGGCGTGTATGGAAATCATCTTGCTCCGGGCACTCCCTTTGATGCCTTTCGTACACACCCTCGAGCCTCTAACAGCAACATGCTCAGTCTTATCTAGGCTTACAGTTTCACGAGGGTCCCGTCCGAGAGTCCTCCGGTCGAAGCCGTGACTAGCGGGGATCCCTCTTCTCTTGCATGACAGGCTCCAGCTGGGGGCGAGACGCCACTTCCGCCAATCCCTCGGCGGGCTCGCCGACGGCCCGAGACAGCTGGTGAGGCCAGCCCGATACAACTAGTAGTGAGGCCAATAAGGTCGGTTCCTCGGTGCAGGCGGGTCAAGACCCCGCGCGGGCTGGCACTCACATCCCGCCTTTCAGCCTTCAGCTGGCAATACTCGTATGCAACTGGTCGAAATCCTTACCACGTATTGTGATTCAGCTCGGCTGTCGAGCACAGCGTAGTATTACTCAGTTCTGTGTGACGATGGGTGGCTAGCGGAGAATGGCCAACCCAGAGCTACTGCTACCATCAGCTACAACTACTACTTAATCGCTGTCAGAGTCTAGGAGAAAAAGTGTGTTCTCGAGCCAGTGCCGGATTGCGTCGAGCCAGATTTGCACCATAATGTCGACTGGATGCGCCTCACCCCGCCCGTCATATATCACAGGCAGAAGAGAGCGGCTGGTGAACTCTCTCCTGGCGCTGTTGTCCAACGACAACATCGACCTCGATCAGTTTAGGCCAGGCAGCCCTTGGCCACACGTTGGAGACATCGTCCAACAGCATCAGCAGCGCCATGCGCCGAGGTCGCTGAAGCCGCGGGACGTACCCATAGATCTCTCCACGCCGACGCCACCACCGCCACCATCGGCCCCCGGCGAGGAGCACACGGCCGGCGAGCCGGCGATCCGCGCTGAATTTTTTTTCGAAGATTTGTTCGGCAGCCACTACCTCCCGGATTCGCTCGAAGAGCTGCAGGACTCGGGGCACTGGTCCAAGGCTCCCCCGCGCCCGGGCCGGCCTCCCTGCGACGGCAATGCCACCCCGGACACGCCTGGTGACCGCAACCACAACCACGACCACAACGGTCCCAGCGACTATGCCTCGCTACACGGGTTCGCAGCTTTCGCATCAGCCTTTGCAACCCCTCCGTCGTCCGCCTCGTATGCGCCCCCGCTACCAGGCCTGTCTGTGTCCGGTTCCGAGCCCGGCCACTGGGACATGGTTATGGACCACGACGGCTGCCAGCCGCCCCTGGAAGCCGATAGCAGCAGCAAGAGCGACAGTCCGGCGTCCCTTGCGCCGCCCGCCCGCCAGCAGCCCAGCCAGGCGAGGCGAGGGGAAGCCACGGACACTGGAGATTTCGGGGCTGGTTCACAACCGGCCGACCAGACAGCCTCTCCGCGCCGGACCCGGCGCCACCGTCCACAGAGACGCCAACGGCCGCACTACGTGATTGAAAAGCGCTATCGCGCAAGCCTGAACGAGAGGTTCGAGGCCCTGCGCGACTGCGTCCAGTTGCGGAAGAAGTCGCAGCAGCGGGAGCAGAGTGCCGACCAGCTCCGATCTCTCTCGCCGTCATCCAGCGATCCAGCGGAGGCAGCGACAGCCAACCAGAGCGGCAAATCGAGCGGGGCATCCAGGATGAACAAGGGCGAGGTGCTTCAGGAGGCTGTCGCGCACATAAATCAGTTGGAGGAGGAGAATGAAGTCATATTGGAGCACTTGAAGCTACTGATTCAAAGGTTGCGGGCGGCAAGGCTTGCTCTCCAGCATACCGTGACCGAGACTAAGCCTGTGTGACAGTGGGATCTGAACCGTGACGACCGCGCCAAAGAAGCACGGATTCGGAAGGCCCCTGCCGCAGTCGCACGTAAATAAACCAATAACGCCCGATACAAGGATGGAGGCTAAAGACAGGTCTGCCTCGCGCCCTTCTTCTTCCCCTCTTCGTTGGCTTTAGACCTAGAATATACAAAGTAACAACACCTGCTTGTTAAGCAAACTCTACTCAACCTGCATGTTGTAGACCCCTAGGGCGCGATTTGGTTGGTCGGGTAGACTATAAGGAATGAACAGCACAAGCTTGCACTATCCTCTGCTTGGCTAAGGCCTACAGCTGAGATGCTGGATCGCGAGGTCGCGATGCCCTCGATCACTTAGTGATGGGAGAATGAGTGTAAAAGCTTGATTCCTGAATTCTAGTTACCGTGGCACGCGACAACGTACAGATTTGCCTGCCCCGGATGGCACACGAAAGAGAGTGAGGAAGGATAAAGAAGAGGAACAAGGGAACCTGCAAAATCAAAAGGCAAGAAGCCACAAGAGACATTACTCGGATATTGAAAGAGCTGAAGTGACAACACCCAGTCACGGCGCCAGCTCGGCAGCGAGCGCCTGAAGGCGCACGGAACCCGTGAGGCAGGCGACCAGCTGTAGATAGTCGCGGTTGATGGCGAACGGCGTGCCCGTCACGTTGGGGATCCATTTCCCGACCAGCGTCTCGGGCCTGACCTGCGCCTTGTCGACGCCGGCGACCAGGACGCGGCGGAAGAGCTGTCTCATGGGCGCCAGCAGGTTCGAGTGGAACGGCACGTCGATGCCCTTGAGGGGAACGGTGGCTTTGCCGCGGGTCAGCGTGACATCGCTCGCGCAGATGGCACCCATGTCCGTGTTGTACTTGGCGACGAGCCGTCCCTGCCACTCGGCCGCCCCGAGCCCCGAGGGATCCCGGTGCAGCTCGTCGAGAATTCTTTGCAGGAGGTCGAGGCACCTCTTGTCGCCCGCGCATACGTATTGTCGGCCCCGGACGTTGAAGTTGACCATCTGGAGCAGCAGGCCGGTGCGCCCGGCGATCTCCTCCACCACGGAGAGTATATGCCCCTCTTGACACTCTGCAACGGCAATGTTAGCCGCGGTTAGGACGCCCAACGGAATTGGGGGCAGGCAAGGGGGCCAAGACATACCTCTGCCCACGCGGGACGGGTCTACGGCGACCATGGCAAAGCCACTACGGCCCGCAGGATCACGGGGCACAGCGGCCTGCATCAGAGCGCCCCGGACAAAGACAATCTTCAAGGCGGCGTCCAGGGGTAGCGCCGAGGTCATGCAGCCCAGGGCAGCGAACTCACCGAGCGAGTGGCCGGCGAAGCGAGCATCCTTGGGCACGCGGGCTAGGAGTCTGAGGTGCTCAAAGTTGGCTTTCTGGACCACGAAGATGGCGGGCTGCGCAAACTGCGTCATGGAGAGCAGTCCGTCCTTATGGCCGAGCGTGTAGGACCGCGACCGGCCATGCAGGCCCTCGAACAGCCCCGTCCCGCCTGCTGCCGGGCATGAATCCACCATCCCCTGGAGGCCCAGGTAGTTCTGCCGCACCCGCATGCCCTGCCGCCCGCAGAAGTTGACTGTGAGAGTCGTCGGGTTTCGCCGCACGATGTCGCTGATGGAGAAACCTGTGTAATGCACGGTCAGCCCGAAAGAGGAAAAGAAAATTTGAAAAAAAAGAAAGGGGGCCAAGATAGGGGCGGCACGCACCCCAGTGAGACTCGAAATACTTGTCCGCCTCAGCCCACACCAGGCGACCAGGTTCGCTCTGGCCGATAATGTCGAGTCCCATGCCCGTGGACTGGCTTCCCTGTCCCGTGAATAAGAAGGCCGCGGGGGACGCGGTCAGGGCGATCTCGCCGGCCAGCACGAGCTCCCCGGAGCCCTCCCGCCGGACGGAGAAGCCGAGCACCGCGCCGCCGGCGTCCATGCCGATGCGGCTGATGGCTACCGAGAGCGTGTCGCCGGGGGAGACGACTGCCGGGAACGCGCAGTCGTACCCGCGGAGCGTCGCCGTGGACGCCCCCTCCACCTCGCGCCGTACGAGCTGCAGCACCAGCGCCACCGTGTGATTGCCGTGGTAGATGGGCGCCTGGAACCCCGCCAGCCGCGCGAACGCTGGCACCGTGTGGATCGGGTTGTAGTCTTTGCCGCCCTTGGCGTATTGCGCGCTGTTGTCCGGCATCGTGACGCTGAACCTTTGCGTCGTCCCGGCCGCCGGCGTTCTCTCCGCGAGCGGCCATGCAGACTCGCCGGCGCGGACGGCTGCCCTCTTGATGAAGTCGGCGAACGGGTCTGCGCGGCCGTAGTCGACGACCTGCTCGACGTGGGCGCACTGCGGCGGCTTCTCGCCTTTGCCGTCCCCGTGGCAGTCGCCGTCCCGCAGCCGCACCTCTCCCGACGTCCTGGCAGCTAACCCGCCGCCGGCCCGGGGCGAGACGTCCCGCCGCAGCTCAAAGACCATGGTCTGGCCGGCCCGGGGTGGGTCGGCGCCGGGCACGAGACGGAACCACGGCTTCGCCAGCACGGCCTGCACGTCGGCCTCGGTGCGCAGCGGCATCGTCCACGTGGCGGGGGCGCCCTTCTCGAAGCACTCAGACTCGGGCACGCGCTGCCCCAGCACCATGAAGACGTAGGTGAGATCGGCGAACGCCTCGCCGTCCCGCTCGTACGTGAACTGCACGCCGACCTCGATCCCCGAGTCGCGGTTGTACAGGCTTCCGAGTCGCGACGTCAGCGTCACCCAGTCTCCGACGGACAGCATGCGGCGCCCCGGCCTCATGCGCACCATCGTGTGCCGGTGCAGCAGTCTCGACAGGTCCCAGTCCCACGTCAACAGGTGCCGCCATGTCGCCGACATGACGCAGATGGTGATGAACTCTATCGGCACCTCGCCCGCCGGGCCGATGTGCTGCAGCGCGTCGAGGCCCTGCCCGTCGACAGCCCTCATCCACGCGAGCACATGGTCCCGCGTGGCGGCAAGAGGGGCATGCCGCATTACGAGCATCCGCGACTCGGTGGCGCCGTCGCCGTCGCCATCGCCGAGTAGCACGCCCCTGTAGAAGTCGCACATCCGCCGCGTGCGATCGTGCGTCACCTCGACAAGCGGCGCGTAGGGCCGGGAGCTGCTGTCATACTCGAACCTGAGGGCCAGCTCCTTGACCTGGCCATCCCTGGTGCACCTGGCAAAGACGACGACGGTGATGCTGCACCCGTCGATCGAGACACTGGCTTCGACGAGCGCCGGCTGCCTAGCACTGCTGCAGAGCTCGGCCCCTAGGGCGTGGCCGCTGCTACCCCTGGCCGGGAACCTGACCACCGCTCCGGGTCGAGCCGCGAAGATGCGTCTGACGGGGTTCTCGTACGCCCGCCCGCTGGACACGAGCTTCTTCGTGCCGAAGAGGCATCGGCCCCGTGGGCCCAGGCGCGAGCCGAGCAGGAGCAGCCACAGGTCGTTGTCCAGGGCGTCTGGGTCAACATCGTCCGCCAGCCGCACGGCGTCCTCCCCTTCGAGGAAAACGCAGGAAGCCCCAATGGCGCGCACCAGCTCGTGCTCCTCGTAGAGCGGCAATGCCGCGTGGGAGGCGGCCGCGGGCACCCCCCGGTCGCGGGCCACGGCCTCCCTGTCGAGGTAGCCTCGGTCGATGCGGCGGAGGAGGGCACCGACGGGCTCGTCGACCTCCCGGCAGTGCTGTACGGCCACGGGACCGCACAGGATGCACACCCTGCCGACGTCGCCGTGGTGCGTCGAGTCCAGGTCCTCGGACTGCCACAGCGGATCCTTCTTGAACCACACCGCAAAGTCCGAGTCCAGCACCGCGATGAAGGGGACAGCCCTCTGGCCACGTCGCCGGCAGAGGTCGACAAAGTAGTCGGCGTCCTCGACCGACAGGAGGTGCCGCCCCGCGTCCGGCAGCCCTGCAACTATGGCATCAAGCTGCTCGTGTGGGTCGCGGTAGCCGCGCCCGCCGCGGAACCGCTCCAGCGTACGTGCCACGAAATCGTCAAAGACGCGCCGGTACGACGGATGCGTCCAGCCGCCTTTCCGCGCCGGGTGCAGCAGCTCTAGCAGGCGCCGGAGCACGTCCACGTAGGTCATGTCGGCGAGGTCGACGGGCTCGCCCGAGGCGTAGTCGAGGCCGAACCAGACCTTCTGGTAGTCGGCGTTCAGCCTGGCGATGAGGTACGTCCGGCGCGAGCGGAGCAGCGCCAGCATCCTCGCCCTAGGCTGGCTGAACAGCGTCTCGTCGAGCTCGGCCCACAGCCGCATCCCGCGCGTCGCCACAACGTGCATGGCTTCTCCCAGGTGCGACGTCACCGAGATGACGCCCCCGGCCCCGGCCCCTGTTCCGGCTCCACTTCGTCCCGTCCGCATCGTCCCGGCCCAGCCCGCATCCGGCACCCCGGGCGCGTCGACCATGGCCCGCTTGGCCGCGCGACTCGTCTTTGATTCTCGCGTGGTCATGATGCAGGTGCCTACCAACACGGCGTCGAAGGGCATTGGCTGCCGGCCAAACCCGCGTGACCACTCCCCCGAGATGTAGGGCCACGACCCCTCGGCGTCGCCGAAGCCGCTGCCGGCGACCAGCACGACGTTGGGTAGCTCGCGGATGGCCTGGTAGGCCTCCAGCATGGGCTGGTGGAAGTCCTCGAGCGAGTGGTGGCCGCCCGCCCGCCCGCCGGTCCACTGGAGGAGCACCGGCAGCGCGGCGTGCGCCCGTGCAATCTCCAGCACCCGGTCTATGGCCGCAAGCGACGCGGGCTTGAAGCCGATATACGATAGGTCTAGTGCCCGGATGTAGTCTGCCGCCACCTGCGGGTCCGGCACCCCCGCGCCGATGGTGAGGCCGCCGATCGGGCAGCCCTCGAGCACGAGCGCCGCCAGCTGCGGGATCATCCAGCTCAGGCCTTGCGGGTTCGCGTAAACCACGTTGATGCTAATTAGCCGCCCCTCGGGGATTGCCCGTGCCAGCCGGCGCACTGCCGCCGCCAGGGACTCTGCATCGTAGTAGCCGCCGGTGGCCAGCTCCGCGTAGAAGCCCGCGTTCATCGCCGCCGCCACGAGATCCACGTCGCAGGTCGTGGGCGTCATGCCCGCCACGAGGACCCGCGGCAGGCCCAGCAGCTCCGTGAACCGCGAGAACGGCACTGCTGCGCCCGCCGCGCCGTGGCCGGACGGTGCGCGGCGCGTCTCGAACCTGGCGTGGGCATACCCCAGTGCGCCCGGCTTGGTGGAGATGGCGGAGAGAAGTTCGCCACGCGCCCAGTGGCTTGCCGGACACACCTCGTATGTCTTGGACCGGGAGCCCGCCTTCATCCTGTTAATAACCATGCCGATGCCATTGCAGCCGCCCGGGCCGAAATCCAGCACCTGCCAACTCCCGGACATGCCCTCCATGACCCTAGGCCAGTCGGCCTGCCGCGACATGATGAACTCGGTGAGCCCGGCAGCCAGGTCATCTGCAGAGTCCAGGCCCCAGACCGGCACCAGCACCTGCTCCTTGCCAATCTTGACGTCGCCCGTTTTCTCCCGGACAGCCGCGGCCGTCTTGCGCAGGTGCGGGGAGTGGAAGGGCGCGCCGGACGCGATGAACTGCAGCGAGACACGGGGTCGGCCGTGGACGAAGGGGATGCGCGAGTCGTCGCCCGACGCCGGCCCGGACGTGACGGGCGTCCGCAGCCGACCGCCCAGCGCCACCAGGCCCTTCGGTCCACCGGCGGCCACGAAGGAGTCGGCGTCGTTGACCAGGGCCAAATAAATCTTGCTCTCCGGCGGCAGGCCTTGGTTAACCGCCTCGATTTCCCGCTCCACCGTGTCGCGCCCGAGCCCCGTGACCGAGAGCATCGGGGAGGGGGCTCCCTCGCCCCGCCGCATACAGTCGGCGGCCGCCTCCGAGTCCGACGACAGGACCGCCGCCCCGCCCCAGGCCGCCGTCGCGTAGCGCTCCGCATACCAAGTGCCGTTGATGACCACCTCGGCCATCTCGTAGAGTGACGACCATGAGTCCGCCGCCGCCATTCCCACCGCTACCGTCATCCCGATGGAGTGGCCCGCGAACGCCGTGAACAACCGCGCCAGCTCCCCCGGCGTCTTGCCTAGCCGCTTGCACAACACCACGTACCGCGCCATCTGCAGCACCGTCGTCACCGACATGCCCGTCCCCGCCGGCAGCGCTGGCAGCCTCCCGCCGGCCTCGTCGATCCAGCCCATGATGTCCATCTGCACGCCCCCGCCGGCCTCCTCGAGCCCGAGTGCCTGCAGCACGCTGCTGCAGTGCCGGAGGAAGTCGGCCAGCTCGTCCCGGTGCAGCGCGTACAGGTCGCGCAGGTCGCGCAGCGGCCGCCGCGTGAAGCCGATGCCGCCCCAGACGGCGAGCACGGGCGTCTCGCCGCCCAGGACGAGCGTGTCGTCCGCCCGCGGCGCCGACTCACTGTCGCCGGCGCGCTTCGAGGACTCGTTGTCTCCCATTTTGTATGGGTTTACCGTGTTGAGTTGCAAAGGAGGAGTGGTTATCGTAGACTCCCATGGAGCCCTAGGGACGGAAAGAATACATAAAGGGCACTGGACGTATACACCAATGCGTCCCATGTCCCGCTGCCGTCGCCTGCCCGGTATGGTCTATAGGGAGACTAGTATCTAGAGTCAAAGCACTCTGTGTCACTGTGACACCTCGTGGCACGCCCACGTCGGCCCCAGCTTACCGCACCGTACCAGTGACGGTCGTGCCACCGACCAACCACCCCTGGTGCGCCGCTCCGAACATGATGCCACCGCGGGTGGGGCCTGATAGGCCGCATTGGTGATGCCACCGCGGGCAGAGCTTCTCGTGTGTCTTGTGTTTCCAGAACTTCGAGGTATTCTACCGCGCCTTTGCATTTTCAGTAGTATGTTTACTGGGCCGAAGAGGCCGCAATAGACTGTTCCTTCCTTTGTGGAACATGTCGGTGGAATACACACGTTAAACTATGTTGCCTAGAGCGGTGTATGTAGTAGTATGACGCAGTACGGATTAGTGATTTGAAAAGGAGTGAGTATCAACTAGATTATAGAATGTGATATACAATATCTTTGAATAGAGTTTTGTTCGTTCGACTTAATACTAGGAACTTGGCATAAGTGAGGTTGGATTGGACCACAGTTACTTCGAATTAATCAAGTAGCAAACAATCTATAACTACTCGAGAGTCGAGAACCTCCCCTCCAATAACTGGCCGGAGTCGGATCACAGCCGCCTCCGCGAGCCAGCCGTGAGCATCGCCTCCAGCCCTTCATTCATATTTGGCATCCAATTGCAGCTGCTGCGCAGCACCTGCCCCAGCCATGTGGCCCGTGGCGGAGGCGATAGAGACGTACTTGTGCGGAGAAGCGCAGTCCCCGGCAGCGAAGACGCCAGGCTGCGAGGTTTGCTGAAAGGCGCCGAGCTTGATATCGCCGTCGGCGTCCAGGTCGAGGCCGAGCTGGTCGGGCAGGAAGCTGGCCTGCTCGGTGCCTGGGTGGTAGACGGCGAAAGCGTGGACTTGCGTGGCGGCATCGCCTTCCAGCACGACGCGCACAGCCGGTGCGGCGCCGTCGTGTTTGGCGACCGCCTCTAGGCGCTCGATGACGGCGGACTCGATGTAGCAACCCGGGACCAGGGCCGTCGCCTCGCGCAGCTGCACCGCGGCGCGTGTGTTACCATGGGTATAGACGCAGACCCGGGATGCGAACTGCCGACAGGAGCGCAGCACGCGCAGCAGCGTCGACGGCTCCGCGAAGGCGTCCAGGGCCAGGATCGCCACGGACTCGGCGCCCCGCTGCTCGTGGCCGTGGCAGAGGAGGCAGTGCACGACTCCGGAGCCCCAGCAGGCGTCGAAGCCGTCGATGAAGGGGAGGAGGTCACGCGAGCCCGTGGCGAGGACGACCTTGAGGCCGCGCCACACGCCGCCGCCGGCATCGCGGGCCACGAATGCGACGTCGGTGTGCGGGCGGGCTATGGCCAGCACCTCGCAGTCGACAAACGCGCACTGGTCGCCATACCGGCTCAACAGCTCGGCGCGGGCGGCGGCGCGGAAGTCGGCGGGACTGCGGTGGTCCCAGGTCGAGACCATGTGCATCTCACCGGCCGTCTTGTTGCGGTAGGCGCACGAGTCGAAGACGACGACACTGTGGTTCTGTCGGCACAGCGCGAGAGCAGCGCCCAGCCCCGCCGGCCCGCCACCCACGATGAGTGCATCGATGATACTATCCGAGTCTCGCATGCTGCTTGCTCTGGCCTGGCGTCACGGGGGCCTGCCCGGTGTGGTCTGGGTCCGACTGCACGTTATGTTATCTTCGGCGGTGCCAGCAGTCCGTTAAGCAACATAAGCGACGTATTGTCCTATAACCTTTTACACGTACAATCCTACATAGCAACTAGAAATATACCTTCTTTGTATTGAGCGACTAGAGCTACCTGATAAAAGAACTAGTTACGTCGGTGGCCACACCGATGTGCTTCCACTACTGGCATGAACCGACCTGGTCTCAGAGACAGTGGTGCCACCACAGTGACCACTGACCACACATGACGCCGCAGACCAATGCCGTAACATCGCCCGTCCGCCTGCAGCCGTAATAGCTTGCTTTGGGTTCGCCGCCGGACAGCGCAGGGAATAAGTAATAATAACGGATGCACCCATATACCAATACACCAATACTCCAGTACACCAATGTGCCCTACCAACATACACAAACATC
The DNA here is from genome assembly GCA_000750105.3 of Tolypocladium sp. Sup5 PDA-1. Taxonomy (NCBI): domain Eukaryota; kingdom Fungi; phylum Ascomycota; class Sordariomycetes; order Hypocreales; family Ophiocordycipitaceae; genus Tolypocladium; species Tolypocladium sp. Sup5 PDA-1. The sequence goes on from JPHH03000093.1 coordinate 26,953, forward strand.
CTTAGCTCACTTCGTAAAGCCATACCATCTACACGCGGTATAGGCATGGCTACCGTGGAGAGCTTGGCACCGCCTGGGTGTTACGGGGACGGTAAAGAAAGGCACCAGCCGACTATCGACAGGCTGTCCCAATGGGAGGAGGGGGAATTCCAGCCAAGCAGGAGCAACGAGATGCACACTGCAGTTCCTGACCTCAGGCAACACCAGAGCGCGGGCTCGGGTCCCGAGGAGGCTCTGCGCGCACTATGGGCCGACGTGCTCGACATGGACGACGAGGACATCACGGCTTGGTCACACTTTTTCGAGCTCGGGGGCAACTCGCTCGCGGCGGCGGAACTGGCCGTAGGGGCGGCATACCAGGGGCTGCACGTCTCCCGCCAGCTGATCTTCCAGGCGCCCATATTCGCCGACATGGTGGCGCTGGTGGCAACTTCCTACACCGACAGCAGCAGCGCCCCGGCCACGGAGCCGGCAGCGTCGGAGCCGGCGCCGTTCGCGCTGGTCGAGGGCGACGTGGTGTTGGCGAGGCGGCTCGCGGCGGAGCAGTGCGGCGTGCGGGCGGAAGACATCGAGGACATGTATCCGGCCACGGCGCTGCAAGCCGGGTTGATGGCCCGCTCGGTGAGCGTGCCGGGCGCGTACGTCTCCTCGTGGCTCTTCAACGGCGTCGGGTCGGCGGACCCGGCGTGGCTCTGCGACGTGCTGGTGCGGGCCGTGCATGAGCTGCCTGTCCTCCGGACGGCCATGGCGGCGTCGGCGGAGCATGACTTTGTGCAGGTGCTCCTGCCCCCGGTGGCGGCGGCCGTCGAGACGGTACGGGTCCCCTCGCTGCGGGGCCTCGACCCGGCGGCGCGCAGGCCGGCCATGACCCTCGGCCGGTTGCTCACCAAGCTCGAGGTGGTGATTGCCGACGACGCCGACGCCCCTGCGGTCATATGGCACGCCCACCACGCCACTTACGACATGTCCAGCCTCGAGCTCATCGCCCAGCACATCAGCGACATTGCATCCGGCGAGAAGAGCCTACCGCCGCCGCCGAGCTTCGCATCATTCGTCGCGCACAGCCTGCAGGTCCGGAAAGGCCCTGAGTGGCAGCCCTTCTGGTCCGAGCAGCTGCAGGGCTGTCCACAGCCGTTCTTCCCGCATGCCGACGGGGGGGGCGGGGACGGCGTACAAGTAGACGGCCGGGACATGGGCTTCCGCACCAATGCCCGGCATATACACCCACTCCCACGCCTCAGCGCCGCATCGGGCTTCACCCCGGCCAACACCTTCCTGGCTGCATGGGCGCTCCTGCTCGGGTGCTACGAGCACTCGGACGACGTGGTATTCGGCGTCACCAGCGGCGGGAGGTACGCACCGGTGCCGCGATGCATCGAGATCGTCGGGCCCACCATTGCCACGACGCCGATGCGTGTCCGCCTGGGCGGTGCGGCCACCACGGCCGACCTCCTCCAGCAGGTCAGCATGCAGGCTGTTAGAGCCAGCGCCCTGGAGCAGGCCGGCCTCCCGGATATCCGCCGGCTCGGGCCGGACGGCCGTAGGGCCTGCGGCTTCCGCACCCTCGTCAACGTGCAGACCACCGACGCTGCCCGCGGCAGCTCGCTGCTGACCCCGGTGGGACCAGACAAGCCCGAGTCCCTCGACTACGCGTTGGTGCTGGAGCTGTTTCCCCCGAGCGACGGCGCCGCGACCAAGATGCCCCTGCACCTGTCCTACGATGACCGAGCGCTGAGCCACGGCCAGGTTCTCCAGATCGCGGCGCAGCTCGAAGACGTGCTGGGCCTCCTCGCTGCGGGCCCAGACACAGACAGGAGTCACAGGACACTGGAGGATATCGGGGTTGGGGCCAGCCTGCGCGCGGCCGCTCCGCCTGAACCCACACACGGGGCGCTCGAGCCGTTCGACCTTGTGTGCGTGGGGCCGCACCGCGTCCGGCGTCACGCGGCGGTTGCGTGCGCCGTCGCCGAGCACGCCGTGGAGGATGTCTACCCGTGCACGCCCATGCAGAGCAGCTTGATGGCCGCCTCGATGAAGCATCCCGCGGCCCACGTGTCCCGGCTCGTCTTCCGCGTCCGGGACGACCTCGGCGCCGACCAGGCCACGGAGGCGTGGGCCGCGCTCTACCACTGGGCGCCTGTGCTGAGGACACGCTTCTTCTACGCCCCGGCGGGCTCGGCGGGCTCGGCGGAGGGCCTCCAGGCGCAGCTGCTGCAGACTGTCATCGACGCAGAGATCTCTTGGCAGGAGGGCCCCGATCTGGATGAGTACCTGGCAGCGGATCGCGAGCTAGCGTTTAGGCCGGGGCAAGCGCTGACTCGATTCGGTTTGATCCGCGACAGGCCCGGCGAGGCTGTCCGGTGGGTGGTGCTGACGGCGCATCGCGGGGTGTGCGACGCGTCCAGCCTGCCGATGATGCTGCAGATCCTCCAGGGAGCCGTGTCCGGCACGGTGGGCGACGTCGAGGCGGTCCCCTACAACCTGTTCGTGCTGCACGCGCTGCGCCCGTCCTCGGACGCCGCGGCAAGGGCATTCTGGGCCCGCACCCTCGAGGGCTGCCCGACGCCGGCCTTCCCCGAGGTCCCGGCGGGGCACGCGCCGGTCTCAACGGCCAGCCTGTGGAGGGAGACCTCGCTGCCCACTCCGGCGTCCCCTACCTTGCTCCAGGCCGCCTGGGCGCTCACGCTCGCGCAGTACTACGACTCGGACGACGTGGTTTTCGGCCTCGGCCTGAGCCTGTGTCCCGCGCACTCGATCCTGGGGCCAACCCTGACCATCGCCCCGCAGCGCATCACCATCGACGGCCCCGACACTACCGTCGCCCAGTTCCTGCGGGCCGTACGAGCACGGGATTTCGCGCTTGCCAACTACGCGCAGTACAGCCTCGCCAATATCGCGGCCATCGACGAGTCCTGTGCTGCCGCCTGCTGCGTGCAGAATCTGCTGGTCATACAGGCTGCGCCCAGTGACGGCGGCGGCAGCGGCGCGTTCTTGCCGGCCGTAGCGGACAAGGATTGGGGCGCCGGCGCAGTCTACAACTTCTCGCTCGTGGCCGAGGTGACCCCGCACGCGGACGGTAGGGTCGCAGTCCGCATGAGCTTCGATCCTGCGGTGCTAGATCCGGCCCAGGTACAGCGGCTCGCCTCGCACTATGAGCACGTGCTGCGGCAGATGTATACCGCCGGCCGGGCGGCCGTGGGCATGGGCGGGTGCCGGCTCGGCGACATCAGCCACATGCCGGACGAGCACATGGCGGAGCTGCTGGCGTGGAACAGCCATGTGCCGGCCCCGGTGGAGCGCGGCGTGCACGAGCTCGTCGAGGACCAGGCGGCCGCCCGGCCCAACGACCCGGCTATCTGTGCCCGCGACGGCCAGTGGACCTACTCCCAGCTAGACGCTGCCGCCGAGCGCCTCGCCCGCTGGCTCCGCTCCCTCGGCGTAGGACCCGGCACGTATGTGCCCCTGATCTTCGAGAAGTGTGGCCTCGCCATTGTTGCCATGCTAGCCGTGCTCAAGGCCGGTGCTGCTAGTGTCGCCCTCGACCCGAGCCACCCGCCATCCCGGCTGCGGGGCCTTGTGGGGTCCATGGGTGGCGGAGGCGGGGCCGAGTGCGCCGTTGCCGTCTGCAGTGCCGAGAACCGCACGCTGGCGGTGGGGCTGGCCCGCCGCGCCGCCGTCATCGACGCCGACACCCTCCGCCACCTGGCCGGGCGCCCGTGCCTGCCACGGCTGAGCAAGGAGGGCCGCGTGCCCGCCACAACCACGGCCTTTGTCCTGTTTACATCGGGTTCTACAGGCACGCCCAAGGGCATTCTCATTCCTCACCGGGCCTTTGCTAGCAGCATCCGCGGCCATGCCGACCTGCTCCGGTTCTCCACGGGGCCGGGGTCGCGCAACTTCCAGTTCACAGCATACACGTCCGACGTCAGTATTGGCGAGATCTTCACCTCGCTCGCCGTCGGCTCTTGCGTCTGTGTGCCCTCGGACTGGGACCGCCGGAATAACCTTGCCGGCGCTATGCGCGAACTTGGCGTGAACTGGGCCTTCTTCACGCCCAGTGTGGCCGCTCTGCTGAGCCCAGCTGATGTGCCGGCGCTGCGCACCATGGTGTTTGGCGGCGAGACGGCGTCGCCCGAGAACCTACGGACGTGGGCGCCGGCGCTACACCTCATCAATAGCTTCGGCCCTGCTGAAACTTCCATCTGGAGCCACTGCGTGCGACGGCGAGCGGACCCGCGAGACATCGGCAGCAATATTGGCCGCGGTGTCGGCTGTGCAACCTGGATCACGGACCCGGCGGACCACCGTCGGCTGCGGCCCATCGGCGCCGTTGGCGAGATGCTGGTTGAGGGGCCCAACCTTGCCGCTGGCTACCTGGGTGAGCCCGCCAAGACAGCCGCTGCCTTTGTGTGCGACCCGCCTTGGATGCCCGCTGCCCGCCGGCCCTCGCGGGTGTACAGGACCGGCGACCTTGCCCGCCTCCTCCCCGACGGCACCGTGCAGTTCCTCGGTCGCCTCGACCACCAGATCAAGCTGCGCGGCTTGCGCGTCGAGCTCGGCGAGATCGAGCACCAGATCCGTACCCGCCTGCCTGAAGACGTGCTGGTCGCCGTGGACATCGTCGGCCCCCGCCCGGCCGGCTCGCCGAGCGTGCTAGCCGCCTTTATCGCCCCGAAGGGGCCAGAGCCAGAGCAAGAGTCCGTCAGCGGGGACGGTGGCGAGGACGGTGACAAGAGGAGCGACCCCGAGAGGCACAAGGCTCTATCGCTACTACTCGGCGGGACAAATGGGCCGGGCCGCCTAACGGAGGCACTGCAGGGGCTCGAAGCCGCGCTCACGGCGGCGCTGCCTAGCCACATGGTGCCGGCAGCATTCGTGCCACTACGCGAGATGCCCCTCACGGCCTCCGCCAAGACGGACCGCAAGGCGCTGAAGCTCCTGGCGTCCATGGTCTCGGTCGAGGAGCTGGGCCGCCTGGGTCGCACGGCGGCGGGCTCCCAGCAGGCCCCTGCCTCGGCCATGGAGCGCATCCTCGCCCGCCTGTGGTCGGTTGCCCTCGCCCGCCCGCTCGACCTGGACATCCGCGACGGCTTCTTCCGCGTCGGCGGCGACTCACTCTCGGCGATGCGCCTCGTTTCGCTGGCTAGGAAGGAGAGCGTGCGCCTCTCGGTCGAGCAGGTATTCAAGCACGTAACCCTGCAGGAGATGTCCCTCGCAGCTACCGTCGTAGTAGAGGACTGGGGGGTAGGGGAGGAGGCGGGTAGTGAGGGCGACCGAGGGCACGCGCAGCACCGTGCCGCCGGGCTGCTCCCGGATGTGGCGCCGTTTGCAACTCTGGGTGGGCCTGAGATGGCGGCCAGCGCGGCTTATGCTGCTTCTGCGCAGCTGGGAGTCGACGAGGCCGCCATAGAGGACATATACCCGTGTAGTCCCCTCCAAGAGGGCCTCGTGGCGTTATCCCAGGACGCGCGGGGCAGCTACATCGCGCAGATGGCGTACGAGCTACATCCCGGCGTCGACTTCGTGCGGTTCAAGGCGGCCTGGTACTCGGTCCTCGAAGGCTGGCCTATCCTTAGAACGCGCTTCTTCCAGTGGCATGGTGCCGACAACATGCCCCGGTTGATGCAGGCCGTGGTCAAGCCGGCGCCGCCGCGATGGGTGCCGGCCCGCAGTCTCTCGAACTACCACAAGCTCGACAAGCGTGACCGCATGCAGGTCGGGGACCCCATGCTGAGACTAGCAGTCTTCCGCGACCAGGGCGATGGCAAGAACTACTTCGTCATGACGGCGCACCACGCCATCTACGACGGCTGGATGCTGGGCCTCCTTGTAGCCTCTCTCCGCTGCGCCTACTTGGGCCTGCCCGCGCCTGTGACGGCCCCCTATGGCGCCTTCGTGGCCCACCTGGCAGGCGCGGATCACGAGCGAGGACGGCGGTTCTGGCAGCGCTATATCGGCAGCGCCCCGCGGCTCTCGTGGCCCGAGCTGCCCACGCCCGACTTCCGCCCCAAATCTACATCAGTACGCAGGCAGACCGCCGCCCTCCCCCGCGGCGGCCGTCGCGGGGACTTCACCTCGACGACCCTAATGCGCGCCGCGTTCGCCATCCTGCTTGGTGCCTACTCGCACACCGAGGATGTTGTCTTCGCCTCTACGGTCTACGGCCGCGCCGCGGGCTGGGGATCGGCCGAGCGGGTCGCCGGCCCCACTCTCGCAACCGTCGCCGTCCGCATACGGGTGGACCGGGAGCTGACGCTACAAGAGCTCATGGCTAGCATCCAGTCCGACTCAGCCGACATGCTTGCCTACGAGCAGGCGGGCATGCAGAGCATTAAGCGCCTTAACCCCGACGGGCTCGCTACTATCGACGCCCAGAGCCTGCTAGTCGTCCAGGTCGACGGCGACGACCTCGATGGCACTAACCACGACGACAACCGCGGCCTGCAGCTGTACCCTGTCCGCGTGTCTGAGCTAGAGAATGGCTTCCTTAGCAGTGCGCTGGTCCTCGAGGCCACCATCTCTGCCGATGAGGTGCGCCTCGTTGCCACCCATGACGACCGCGTGCTCCCGGCGGTCCAGGCCGAAAGGTTCCTGCGCCAGCTGTGCCACGTCGTGCGCCAGCTATGCGACGCTCCCGGCCGCCTGTGCCTCGCCGACCTAGATTTAGTCCCCCCCGAGGATCTCGACGAGATGCGCCTGTGGAACCCCGCCGTCCCGGCACCGGCCCGCGCGTTGGTCCATGAGCTTGTCGCCGCCCAAGCCCACCAGCAGCCCGACGCTGAGGCCGTCGTCTCTCACGAGGGCTCCCTTACCTACCGCCAGCTCCACGACGTGTCCAGCCGTCTTGCCGGCCACCTATGGACTGCCCATGGCTTGCGGCCCCACGCCCGCGTGCCCCTGCTCTTTGAGAAGAGCCTGTGGGCCGTCGTCGCCATGCTGGCGGTGCTCAAGGTCGGAGCCGCTAATGTTGCGCTGAACCCGGCTGACCCGGCGGATCGCCTCCGCTCGCTGGTCGAGGACGTCGACGCCGATCTCGTGCTGTGTAGCCCCACGCACCAGTCCCTGGCCTGCGGCATCGCCCGGCGCAGTGTCTGCGTCGATCCCGCCAGGTTCGGGCCCGGCAGCCCCGATGATAGCCCCGAGTCTGACAGCGTCCATGGCGACATCACCCCGGATCACCTCGCCTTCCTGCTCTTCACTAGCGGCAGTACTGGCCGCCCCAAGGCCGTCATGATCGACCACGCAGCCTTCTGCAGCAGCATTGCCGGTCACGGCGAGACGCTATGCTACCGTCGCGGCTCGCGCAACCTCCAGTTCACCGCCTATACCTCAGATGTCAGCATTGGCGAGATCTTTACCTCGCTTAGCCGCGGTGCTACTGTGTGCGTGCCGTCTGATGCCGAGCGCATGGGTGATCTGGCCGGCGCCATGGAGCGCATGGGCGTTGACTGGGCCTTCCTGACCCCAAGCGTCGCCGCCCTGCTAGACCCGGCCCGGGTCCCCACCCTCCGGACCCTGGTGTTCGGCGGCGAGACTGCCACCCCCACCAACGTCCGCGTCTGGGCGCCCCGCCTGCACCTTATCAACAGCTTCGGCCCCGCTGAGACGTCTATTTGGAGCCACGCCCACCCGGCCTTTACTGTCGACGACGACGGCTCTGATATTGGCTGGCCCCTAGGCTGCGCTACCTGGATCGCTGACCCGTACGACGGCAGCCGCTTGATGCCCGTCGGCGCTATTGGCGAGCTGGTTGTCGAGGGCCCTAATGTCGCTGCTGGCTACTATAACAACCCTGACAAGACCCGCGCTGCCTTCCCGGAGTGCCTGCCCTGCGTGCCTGCCGGCGGCAACCGCATATACCGCACCGGCGACCTAGCCCGCTGGATGCCTCACGGCCGCGTGCAGTTCCTGGGGCGGCGCGACGGCCAGGTCAAGCTGCACGGGCTCAAGGTGGAGATCGGCGAGGTGGAGCATGCCATCCGCGCCGGCCTCGGAGACGATGGGCACGAGGTCGCCGTAGAGATGGTCCAGGACCCGGGGCCGCCTGAGGACTCGCGCTTGGTCGCCTTCGTGAGCTGCGCGCCTGCCGACAGCCCACAGGACCGCGACCACCCGGCCGTTGTTACCGACGAGCCCGAGCTCCAGCGCTTCGCTGAGCGTACCGCCGGCCTCCGGGACCGACTCGCCGCCCGGCTGGCAACATACATGATTCCCAGCTTCTTCGTGCCCCTAACCAGCATGCCGCTTACTGCCTCGGCCAAGACTAACAGGCGGCAGCTCCGCACCCTCGTCGCCGACGGAGGCTTGGCTCGGCTGGCCCGCTTCACCCTCGCCTCCCACCGTGAGATTCAGCCGCCACAGAGCCCGGCCGAGAAGCTCCTGCATACCATCTGGTGCTCCGTCCTCGCCCTGCCGCCCGCTGGCTTTGGTGTTGAGGCCGAATTCTTCGAGTGCGGCGGTGACTCCATCGCAGCAATGCGGCTAGCCTCCCTCGCCCACACTGCCAACGCCCGGCTGACCGTGCAGGACGTCTACGACAACCCCCGGCTCGGCGACCTGGCCCGCGTCCTTGCCCTCTACCACGACGCCGCCGGCCCGGCCGTAACTCTGCCCACGGGCCCGGCGACCATCGCCCCCTTCTCCCTCTTGCCGCCGTCCCTGCACGCCGAGCTGGACCTGCTAGTCTCTACGGCTGCGGAACTCTGCTCGGTCGAGCCGGCGCAGGTCACTGACATCTACCCCTGCACGCCGATGCAGCTCTCTGCCGTCGAGCGGACAGTGGCACGTCCAGGCGCGTACTGGTTGCACAATGTCTTCGAGATCCCCGACGGCGTCGACGCCGCTCGCCTGGACCGCGCGTGGCAGCGCGTCGGGGCCACGCACGCCGCCCTGCGCACCCGCATCTTCGCCCACGACAGCAACATCCTACAGGCTGTCCTGCGCTCCCCCACCCCGCTTCGTCACGTCGACCATGCCACGGCCGACATCCGCCAGTTCCTCGCTGCCGACCGCCCCAAGTGCGGGCCGACCTACGGCCAACCCCTCCTCCGCGCCGCCATTGTCCGCGTCGGCGGCACTGGCGCCCGCCACCTTGTCCTTGCCCTGCACCATGCCATCTACGATGCCTGGTCGCTGACCCGCATCTTCGCTGAGCTGGAGCGCACCTACGCCCAGCTCGGCGACGGGGAGCACGCCGAGGACCTTGACGGCCGTGGGGACAGCCGCGACGACAACCATGACGAGAACCATAAAGTCAGCTTCAACGGTTTTGTCAAGGCCCTCCTGGAGCAGGACCACGCCTTGGCCCTCGACTTCTGGGGCGCGTACCTGCTTGGCGCCGAGACGAAACCCTTCGCACCGCCCAGGGAGGACGGCCGGGCCAACTGCCTCCTGCGGCACAGCGTCTCCTTGCCCGCCCCGGCCGCCCCCGGCCCCGGGGCGGAAGTCGGCACCCGCGTCACGCACGCCGTAACAACCTACGCTGCCGTCGCCCTGGCGCTCCACAGGCAGCTGCAGACCCCAGACACGGTGCTGCGGCTCGTGTCCACCGGCCGCATCACGCCCTCGGTACCCCATATTGAGGACTTGGTCGGCCCCACCGTCACCGCCGCTCCCCTGCGCGTCAGCCATGCTGCCGCCGGAACGACGCTGCACGAGTTCCTGGCGCACGTGAACACCCAGGTGCGCAGGCTGGCGCCCTTTGAGCAGACCGGGCTGGACGTGGCCGCGAGGGCGCACCTGGACGCCTCGCACGCCTACCATGGCGCGCCCCAGCTCATCGTGCATACCTCCGACCCCTACACGGAGCAGCCGGCCACGGGGCTGGGCCTCCGGCGCAAGGAGCTGTCGGCGCTCGACAACGACGACGGCGTGCCCTTCACCGTCGACGTGTCGCTGGAGTCGCGGGGGCGCGGCCTCGGCACGAGCCTCAATGCCCTCCACCTGCGCGTGGTCTTCGACGACGCCGTCATCGACGAACATGCCGCACGCCGCTTCGTCGCCGATCTAGACATCATCGCCCGCCGTATCGCTGGCGCTCGGGGAGACACGCCCATGGCGGCACTGTTGCTAGATCCGGAGGAGAGTGCTACGGACAAGGTACAGGGACAGATTGTGGTAGAGCGTCTGGACGGAGAGTTTTCTAATTAGATAGATTGTTGTGGTTCTTTAAGTGTATATACTGTACGAGTACGGGCTACGGATAGTGCCTCTTAATGTTAGGGTCTTGTATTGTACATTGCTTTGCGGGTCTCGCAGGTTTGCACAACGCCAATCACAGCCGCCCAGCTAGTAATAGCGCCCACCCACAACGTGCGTTAAAGCCCTCATATAGCAAAACAACGCACATGATTTTCAACAACACAACGGGCGGATGGTCTAGTGGTATGATTCTCCCTTAGCATGAGCAAGTCTAGTGATTCGCCTAAAGCTTGGGAGAGGTCCAGGGTTCAATTCCCTGTTCGTCCAACATTGGGTTCTTCGGAGCCACTCCCTTTTTGCTAATTTGACATTTTTGTACTCCCCCCCCTTTTTTTTTTTTCCAAGTCGCCCGTTTCTTTTGACTATTTTGGCTTAAGGAGGAAGGCGCAGCTGACAGCTGTACCTGAACTTTTTTTTTTCGGGCGGGAGGGGGAGTCGTGCTTGTTCATAGACGGCGCCGCGGGCATGAACATTACGCTACCCTAGACAACGAACCGTCTGGACGCTTTAGCAATAAAAAATTGCAAGATTCCGCACCGTGGAATCACTAGATTCTCCAAACGTACGTATTTGGTTTCTAGGTTCCCAGTGCGACTTCACCTATCCCTCTTTTCTGTGTTTTTTCTTCTTCTTGACTCGTTGCTCTGGACTGGACTCATGGGGATGGACTCAACAAACCTTACTCTCGCAACTAACAATCTCTGCTAATATTTGATCCTAAATATCGCTGCAATGTCTACTTGAGCATTTCCTCATAACGGGCGCCATTAGGTAAAATCCCATTTTATTTCCATGAGCGAAAAGCGAACTATATCCGTTCCTGAGTTCCAATTGCTGTCTCTCACGTTACGCACGAGGTTGGAGTTGCCCATAGGCCATGATCACCCGACGTCTTGGGTCCACCAAGCGGAGCACTTGCAAAGACGCGACGTAAATTCTCGAGACGTGTCACAAAGACGGCACGACGATGTTTTCCGGGCCTGCGATTGCCGACTTGGAGACTCAGCCTTGACTACAGCTTTGGCCCATGTTCACGAGACTGCGGGAACAAGAGCAAATGGATGATGGCCATGGACAAATCTAGAAGCCTCGGCGGAAAGGAAACTGCAGCCTTCGAATGAACAAACCTGTTTTTCGAGGCCAGCCAACATGAGAACGTGTCCATGCTGCCCTGTCCCTCAACATGGCGTACCATGGCTTTAGAAACACTCTCCTGGTCTTTCCATAGCAGATCCCGAGGCTTCCTCTCGCTTTGACAGCTGGCTTTCTGTCTTGCTCCTATGCTCACACAACACACCTTACATGAGGCCATGTTTGAGGCTTCGACATTGGCGAAGGGCCACTTTCGGATCCTCCTCTCACTGGATGACGCACACCCCGTGAGCCTCTGAACTGGTCCATGTGATGCCGTGTGCGCTGAAAATATATTTCCTCTTGGTCAAAGGGCAGAGGACTGCCCCATTTTCCCGGACACAAATCGGCGATGCGAAGTTGGAAGCGCCAAAGGCGCAAGGGCCTGTAAACTGAGCAGGTCCGCTGGCAAAGAAGGCATCCACTGTCGTCGCCTCCGACCAACTGCGGACGCGTACAAGGGCTTTCCTTCACATCATAACCTTCCTGATTTGGAGCTGCTACGGACTGGACGCTCCGGTGATATCAGGAGCGAGTAGACCCATGCCCGGCGCTTCGGTGTTATTCTTGCCTCCATCCACCTACATGTATTCCGCACGGAGAACATGAAGCAATTATCCAGTCACTTTCGACAGGCGGCTTTGAAAAATCTCCAGAGCCTCTTGAACAAGGACTTGGAGGTCCCCGTAGTATGTTTGCACGCGGCAACATAAGGTTCGTTGGCTGGTCGCCCCATGCCCTGGACATCCTCCTCAGCCACGACTACCTGGATCTTTAAAGGGCCACTTGTTGATATACTTGCAAAAACAGCACACAGAATTGGAATGCATTTCCACCGTTGTAGCACAATACTGCAGCTCAGCCGAACAGAACTTTGTCTGCTCTCAACGAGGGACATTTTTGTGGCTCCTCTTGCCCATAAAACCTGAAACGTTGAACCACGTAGCTTCTGCTTCTCCCGAAGGTAAGTACAGGGCTGCTCTAGCGCAGCCACTGATCGCCGTTGGCGTAGTCGCAGTGTCCTATACGGTCTGGATGCCATGGGACTTTTACCAATCAAGCTAAGCCAACAGCTCCTGCAATTGCGCGCCTAGCTGAACTATGTTAGTTAACCCCATATCCGTACAGTGGCACCGATCCAGGCTTCCATACTCGGCGTGCCGGCTCCAACGGCTCTTACTGCGGCCACCTTCCTGTTTGGTTGTCAACCACCAGTGATCGACGGTAAATGGTGAGCAGCCAATTGAAGACAAAAGACTAAGAGAGCCCAACCCCCGTTTCATGTTTTGAACAATCATGACTTGCCCAATCCATTCGGGGCCGTCTATCCGTGCGCGCGATAGCTGCCGTATTGGTTGGCTCGGTAGAGACTATGAGACCCTCCTTCTAGATTGAGTATATGAAAGGAGACAACTCCAGCAGCCATCTACAGTAGCAATCGGCAGAGAAGCAGATTGCCATAGCCGGTCCGTGCTCGGCATATTCGGCATTCGAGGTGAACCTCTGCCTTTGCAGATTTTCCGTCAAGTCTTGCAAGAGGCTTGAGGCCGACTTCGGCCACACCCTGATGCCACGGCGCCGACATAGCCGTGAGGCACTCTTTGGATCTTGACAACATACCAATCAGTCCATAGTCAGTTGTTCCTTTGTCAAATACCTACTTCGTTCAGCGTAGTCGTTGGTTCTGGGCACAGACTTCGGTGTGTAGAGGCTGGAATATGAGAAACAACATGAGCCTCGCTCTTGATGGCGCTTCTGTATAAAAGCCTCGTCAAGATCTCGCCGTTATGTAGTTGAAAGACACCCCAAGTCTTCAGAGTACTTGCTCTACTGTTCTCTGCTATCTCAGCTCCCTACCCCAAAATCCTTCAAGATGCAAAAGGCTTTCACTCTGGCTGTTGCAGCCCTTGCTGCCGGCGCCGTCGGCGCACCCGGACGCAGCAACAGCAAGCCTGCCCATCGCTCCGGCAGCAATCGCACCGGCAGCAAGGGCCTCGTCTCCCGTGACACCGAGTCCCCCTGGGGCGGCGCCGTCCAGGACGGACAGGGCTGGTACTACGTCACCGGCGTCCTCACCGTCCCCCAAATCAGCGGCCAGTCCTCCGACGCCGCCGCCTCCATCTGGGTCGGCATCGACGGCGATTCCTGCGACAGTGCAATCCTTCAGACGGGTATCACGGTTTACGGTGATGGTGGTGTCGAGACGTGGACAGAGTGGTGGAAGAACAACGAGATCAACTACAGCTCGCAGATCAGCGTCAGCGCGGGCGACCAACTCCGCATGTCCGTCTACGCCACGTCGGCCACGTCTGGAAACACTACGATCGAGAACTTGACGAACGGGCAGTCGCAGTCGCACACCTTCAGTAATCAGGGGTACTCTCTTTGCCAGACCAATGCCGAGTGGATCATCGAGGACTACCTCAGCAACAACGCCCGCGTTGACTTTGTCGACTTTGGCTCTTTCCAGTTCACCGACACGGTTGCGTACGGCTCGAACGGCGAGGTCACCCCTCAGGGAGCCAAGATTTACAATGTCGAGATCGACAACGAGAACAAGACCGACTGCAGCTCCGATGCCGACGGCGTCAAGTGCACCTACGTTTAGGGGCATCCGGGATGAGAGGGAAGGAGTAGCAGCTGAGATATGTAAGCAAACTGTGGGCTTGAGCGTGTCACAGGCTTCAACGGACAGTAACTGCACAACCAGTCAATATAAAGTCAAGTTGAGCCACGACCCACATAAACTTACAACGCATGCATCATGTGTCTTCGCTGAACTGTGTTACACTGTGACTGTTTCTATTGCTGTACTTGTAATTTGGCGCAAGAAGCAGAAACAGTGCTGTTCTTGTACTGGGGCAAATGGGACTGGTTCAGGATACTCATCATGATTTGTTTCGAATCCTAACATGAAGCCTAAGAAGAGGTTTTGCCAGCAGGCCAAGAGAAGTCAGATGTCATGAGCTTGGTTTGAATGAGTGCGTAGAACCTTGTAGATAGCATCAGCCTTTGTCAGCCATCACGTCGTGGCATCAATCTTGTGTCACCTACCACCGAGGTCGCTAAGCCTTGACGAACGTTACCTGGTTGGAAGTACACAGGCACCGTATTGTTTACATGCTGTCTCGTTGTCATGTCACGATTAGGAGGGAGACGCGACACGGCTGCGGTTAACCACCTCTGCTGGCTACCGCTGTGCCTCTATGGAGACGCCTCAGCACCACTCTTGGGAGAGCAGAGTTTGGCGTTGAAGCATCGAACCTCTGGACAATCGGACAATCTTTAAGATACTATGAATACACACCATGAAATGCACCCTCGCGTGAAAGGCCAACCTCGATCACAGCCAGATGCCATCCTACTACTTACTCTACCTCGCTAATACAATGGTCGCACTTGTCTTTGTGGCTCGTGGGCTAGTTGCTTCTTGCGATACTGTCGCCGTGGACCATCATACTTCATCAGGCTATGAAACGTGTCATTCCAAGTATTGCTTCTCCTTAAACTTCGTTTCCTGCTTCTTTGACCCAAGCCTCACTCCAACTCTCTTCTGTCGCTTGGTAGCTCGGTCGCTGCCGTCGTCTGTGGCGAGGACATCTCCACTGCTCTTTGTGTGCAATAATCGCAGCTTGGGTAGCAAGAGGTAAGTGCATCTCATCTTCTTGTTCGATGCCAGTCAATACACAGATCCATGCGCGTCCATAGCCACCAGGACCTGTGAGCTCCGTCAGACGAATGCTGCGTCAATGAATGGGATGGCAACTGCAAGTCGACGGGCACGAAGCTTCTGTTAAAAGCAACTGGTGCAAATGGAGGTCGAAGCTAGCAGGTTCCTTAGCTATGCAAGGGAGGGCATATGCCGGGACTTTGCGTAGACGAAACTCTCTTTCGACTCTGGAATTCAGCAACCGTTGGCCAGCACCACGCAACTCTGCCAGAACTCGCAGCAAAGACTCCCCCGCCGTCTCATCTATCGAAATGAACAAGGAGCCGGCAGGTTGGTCCGTTATCTGCGGTCGGTCGCCAATCGCCCTGGCAACCTGGCAGCGTTCAGTCATGGGTGATTCAACGACACGCAAACGCTCCACAGCACATCACCCAGCAACCATCTGTTCACCCAGGCTGTCCTCATCCGATACCTGTTTTCTCAGGCCAAAAGTATAGATTTACCCGAGTAACAGCTCACCGTGCAACCTATTTATTTTCCTCCCAACTCGTGGCGCCCGCTCCCATTTTTCTCCCTCCCTCCCTCCCTCCTCTCTTCACCCACGCACCTCAACACCGCCCAGAACCATCAACTCGTCTGCGCACGCAAGGCCTTCTCCAACCACAGCTGAAACTGCAAAAGGTATGTCATTCTCCGTATTTTCAGCTGCTTCGTTTCTTTGTCCTGCCCGTCGCCGGAACGGAATATTGCACATTTTGCTGCATCGCGTTCCAACTCCTCCCTCGCCACAGTGCACCCCACACTGCTCCCTCCCTCGCGATGCAGTCCTCTGCTTGGCCTTTTTATTGACGGCCAGAGAACACTGCATCTGCTTCTTCATTCATCAGAAACGCTGTTTTGCATCTCCCTTGGTCTCCTTCAATTCTGACGAGAAAAATCTGCAGGTCCTCATCTATCTCCCTGACTTCGTACGACCGCCTCACCGCACACACCCAAATCACAACACGAACTCATCCAAGAAAAGCAAGATGCCTGCCTCCAAGATGGCCGTCTTCGCCAGCGTCATGACTCTTGTCGGTGCCTTTGCCGCTGGTGTCCTGGGAGTTGCTCCCAACGCTCCCTACTGTGAGTTGCCCAGAAACAAGTTGACTTCCCGCCTCGATACTGACAAAGTCCTTCTAGCAAACGGTGTGTCCACCGAGACTGCGGCTCCTCAGGAGCTTGGCTCGACCACTTCTGCTGGTAAGTCGCTGCAATCTCCCAAGCCGCAAAAGGCTCATTGCTAACTCGTCTCCAGGCTCGCTCGTGTACTCGCTCAACGTGTGCACCATCGTGCACTCCACCAACTGCGCGGTGTCCATGTCGACTGGCGGTGCGGCTCCTCCCGCCGGACAGGCCTCAACTGGTCCTGCTGCTCCTGGTTCTGAGCCTGGATACCCAACTGGCAGTGCCCCAGCTACCTCTGGAACTTCCAAGCCTACCGCCAGTCCCGCTGGTGAGCCAGTCCCGACTGTCCTCACTACGACTAACTCCGCTGGCAACCCGACCGTGGTGACCCAGGTCGAGTCGTCTGCTCTCGCAACCGGCGAGACCACCGAGTCTGCCCCGACCCAGAGCAAGGAGCAGCAGCCCTCGGGAAGTACCGGCACTCCTGTGCCTACCTCGACTGGTGCTAGCAACACCGTCGGCCTGGTCCGCGGCGTCGCCCTCGGAGCCGCAGCCATGGCCGTGGCCTTCCTCTTCTAAAGGGTTTCCAGCTGGTGAGCTTTCCCCCGAGGCAGCGCACCTGTGGACGAACTTGACGACGGAACGTTTCTTTCTTTCTGAACACTGGCGGTTGGGAAAACCGAGAACGTACATGGTTTGCATTGTGCCTTTTGCATCAGACGCCGAGGAAATGGCGTGGTAATACTGCTCTCTGTAACTAGGGGTGCTTGTCATTGACGGCCAATAAATCTGTTTGCCATAATACTCGTTGCCTGTGTGTGTTTGAAGTCGTCTCGCGGTGAAGTTTAGTAAGGCGTCGTGGTATCAGAATTGAATTGCGTGAGGAGCCTGAACGAAACAATTGTAAGGCATACCAGAAGAACTCGAGGCTCATCGTCTCCCCAAAAGAAACAACACCATCGCTCCGCAACATGCTGTGCAGGCTCCGCAACAGGTCCCCATCTATGTCGCCTTCTCGTGGCAGATCGGGCAGCCGCCTCTGACCTTGTCTCTCAGCAGCCTGGCCCTCATGACCTTCATACCAACCAAGTACCTCCCCCCTTCGCCATTCTCCCCTCCAAGGTCAACATCCACCTTCTTCCCCTTGTGGAGCATCTCGAGTAGATGGCTGACGTGAAACGCATGCCCGCAGGCAAACCCGAGCAGTGTTTCCATCTCGTACTCTGTAAACGGCTCGTGGCAGCCTGCACAGCGCCCGGGCTGGGGAGTTCGGTGGTCGTGTTCGATCTTCTCGTTTGCAGCATCGTCTTTGGCGGCAACGGCGACGTTTGCAGGCTTTTTGGCCTTTGCATCCTCCTGCTCGGTAATTGGCAGCACGACCTCGAACTTGATGCCCCTGCGTTGCCCTGCGCGAAGTTCGTTCTGGGCCGCGGCGAGCTCGCTGCGCAACACACGTGCCACCCCAGAGCTGATGCTGTGCTGAAGCTCGTGCTCCTTCATCATATGCGTGAGACCCTCTCTGAGGCCCTGAATCTCAAGGCCCTCTGGTATTCGCCGCACCAGGGTAATTGGATTGATCGCTGTTCCGACTTGTTCGAGCAAGGCGCGGATGAAACTCGGCTTGTCCATGCTGTATTCGAGAAGATCTTCCCAAAGATCTGGATCGTCTTGCTCTTTTGCGAATTCGATCGCCTTCTGTACGTTTTTCAGGCGATCGATGATGAGATATAGCGCTCGTTTCATCTGTCCAGTTTTGGAGTAGAGGTACACCAGCTCGTCATAGTACTCAAATACTTCGCACTCTTGGACGGCCTGAGACAGGTCAGCATAGTGGCATCAGCGAGCGGTGCTTCGTGACAACATACCTTTTCAAATGCATACGAGGTCGACGACTTCAAAAACTCCATCAACAGCGGCCTGTCGTAGGTGGCGAAAAGGTGCACCGCCAAATCGGCAAAGTCGTCCACCAGAGATTGGCTGTCCATGACAAGGCGGTCCATGTTCTCGCCAGTGTGTTCCTTGATTCCCTCGCCCCGCCACAGACCTTTGAGGTAAAAGTACAGATAGAGCTGCAATTGCTGTGCTTGCAATTGTTCGACGACCACCTCCGGGCGCACTAGGCCGTGCTGCGCTTCGTCAACCAGCAGTGTGATTGCTTCTGATGTCGCATCTACCAGGTCCTGCTTCGTCATCTGGTTCAGTCGTTCAGGTGATACCCTTAATCCGATGAAGCTGGGGATGTCATCCGCCACTGCCTCGGCAAGATGGCCATCTCTAATCAGCCGGAACGCCGAGTCAGCATCATGGAGCTTGATGTAGCACTTGAGGGCCTCTCGATTCCTTCCACTAGCCTCATGCAGTCGTGCCAGGCTCTCCATGACGATGTGCCAGTCTCGTCCCTTCTCGCCGTCGTCGATGCTGTCCTCCCGGACGTCGCGATATTTCAACTGGTTTTCTAGGGCCGTACTAACAGTGTTGGCGTCGAAGAGGTCTGTTGGCCAACGCTCCAGTAACTCTCTAAATCGAGGTTTGTCGGCCTGAATGTAATGGCCTAGGACTACTTCGTAGATTGTGGAGGGCAGAGGAGGATGCATCTGCTCGGACGGTATGTAGTTGGTGATTTCATCGAATTTCTTTGCGCCCGCAAACGTCCACACCCACTTCTCCCATCGATCGGGAGTCGTGAGAACTTTGCCGCACACTCGGCCCGCCAACACCCAGTTGCCTTCTTCGATGAGGTCTTCAATCCACAGTTCGCCGATCCGTCTTTTCTCCTTCTCGGTAGACGAGTATATGTCTCTCTGGCTCGAGTCCGCGATGGATTCGTCGTCATAAAAGTCTTCGGTACCTGTGTGATACTTGGAAGGCGTCGATAGAGCCGCATCCCCAGGTCTGTCTGGTGATGCAGATACAATATCGGGGTTCTCATCCAGAAGCTCCCAAGCTGGTTCATACTGCCCGTGGTCCACTAGCCATGCCAGGTGATCAGACAAGTCCCTCTTGGTCCCGAGAATGCAGTCGTAAGGGCTGTGGATGAAGATTTTTGCCCCAGGCTTGGCCAAACTTGGATGAACTGTTGGTGAAGGCCTGTTGGGCCGAGTAGTCCCTGTGGTGCTAGTCTTTGAGCCAGAACCAGCGTCGTCGCCGCTATCTCTACTCATGATGCTTGCCCCAGAGCTGAAGAGCGACTTTGGATTGATGGCGGCGTTCCACATGTCGGTACCAAACCCAGCGAGCGCCTCGAGGGCCCCCTTCGACGCAACTGCGGAGGCAGCAGAGTGAGCCGGCAAGACGCCCAGATGGTAGTCGGCCGAAGACAACCTCTCAAAGCGGCTGACACTAAGACCGTCCTTGTCAACCTCGGCCTGTGAGTTGAGGTCGATGAGCCTCAGCTCAGGAGGCTGGTTGTTTTGCCGCCGCCGCCTCCCACCAGCAGGCTCGCTTCCGCCAGAACCCGTGGACAGCCTGGATCTGTGGCCATTGGCGGTCTTGTCCACCTCTTCGTCGTCATCCTCGTCCTCTGGTGAACAAAATGAAAGAACAAGCAACAGACTTTGGGTATATAAGGAGATGCCGGAGATGATGCAGTCCATTCGAAGGCTAGAGGAAGGTATCAGCATTGGATGCCCGCATTTCACACTCACGTGCTGATGCACTTACAGTTTGACGATTTCCGCCCGTCCAATCGTCTTTTCGCCAGCATTCTTGCCAGTCCCAATGCCACCAGGGTGGACGTGAATGATCCAGATTGTGCCGCCCCAGCCGACAAGAAGACGCTCTATTTTCTTCTTGCCCAACAATGCCTGCTCTCGGAGTCTGTCAGCTGCAGGAGACGCAGCGTCAGCACGAGAGCCCTGCTGCAGCTCGTCGTTCTCGATTGCTTTCTCGTCGATCCACTCGACCCGGCCTTTCCAAACGCTGGCCATGGCTTCCCACTCGTCCGTCTGGGGTCTGTCTATGTGGCCCATCCGCTTCCAAGCATGATCCGAGTCTGCGCTTTCGAGATGGAGCTTCGATCGCATGATTTTGATGCCATGCTCGTTCAACCAGACTACGTACCTTCCCGACAGAGACCACTTGATGCAGCTGATGGTTCCCTCTCCGGAGTGAAGAACGGTGTCTTTGCCGCTGTTGTTACTCAGACCCATGCTCCCCAGCCAGCCAGAGGCCGTTGCTGCGGCTGTTCCGGTGGTTGTGGATGTGCTCCGACCCGGGCCTCCACCTACGGTCAGAATGAGCTGGCCTGCTCGCCCGCCGGACAAGTATGTTCGATCGCCTTTGTATTCCGGCGACAAGGCGACGGCTTGCATCGGACGAGCAAAGTTTCGCAGCTGAACATCTTTTAGATCGACGAGGGATTGAATGCAAACATTGCCGTCCATCGACGAGGTCGATACGTGTATGTCGTTGGAAGGAATCCTCGGCAGCGGTGGGGGCTCTCTCGGCCTCCTAGATGTCGCAGCCGGCGACGATGTGTCGGACTGCCGTGACGCCGGTCGCGCCTGGGGTTGCTGTGGCCGCAAAGAGGCATCGGGCTTCTCGCCAGACAACGGCGGCGGGTAGGGGGATATGGATATGCTGGTCACGGAAGCAGAGTGCGCGTGGTAGACTCGCAATGTCTGGAAGGTCGGTAGCTGGACCACGTGCTGGATCGCTGTTAGCTTCGCAGAGTAAAGGGAGCTCCGAGGACTTACAATATTGCCATTGTGAGTTCCAACAATCTAGAGCAGATCACAGTTAACACATGTACAGACAGGCACCGAAGGGGACGTGTAGCACACCATCTTGTCGCCAGCGACGAGAAAGGCACTGGTTGCATCGCCGTTGCGGTAGACGGCGCTTAGATGCTGTGTCAACCGCGCGTATTTCAGCAGCGGCTCCTCGTCTTCCTCATCGTCTTCCTCATCGTCCTCGTCCTCATCCTCTTCTTCCCCGTCGCTCCCGTGTTCGTCATTGTTTCGTCGGCTGCTCTTCAGCGTGTCGCCAGCTGTTGCCTCGCTCGGGGCCTGAACAGCAGGCTCCTTGCCCTTGCGCACGTCGTGGCCGTCATCGCTGGCGTGCTGTGAATCGGGAGGCGAACCATGGAGCTCAGTGCGGTCGTCGTCGTCGTGCCTCGGTTGGGGCGGCTGTTCCGTCATTGCGGCAGCCGAACTGGTGTCATTCTGGGTGCCGCCGCACTCCCAAGATGACAAGAGTTCAGCGGAAGCTGTGTGTGCGTTCGCCGCTGCGCATGAAAGGTTCGGCGAGCTCCTACGGTTGTCGTCGTCGTGCGGTTGATGGAGTTGAAGCAAACGACGGTCGTAGCGCCTCGCGTAGCTTCCATGGTACCTTACCTTGCAGCTACGTCACGAGCTCCCCTGAAGCAGTGAAGCGGAAGCCTAAAGGCCCATTCCAGAAGAAGCAACCCCCACCACCATCCACACTTCAACTTCTCAGCGCGTTGACACGCGACTGCGACTCAACTACACCAGCAGAGCGTGACCTCTGCTTTCGCCTGCTGGACGACTGCAATTGAGCGGCCCGTTGGCGCATGCTTTAGCGCATCCTCGATCGCGACGCGAACCTCGACCCCAACCGAAGCCGCTCCCCGAGTCTCGTGCAGCCTATGGAGCTTCATCAACAACAATGGCGTCGGTCAAGTCCCTGGGGCTGCACCACCCGTCGGGGCTTCGCCATGCAGTCGAAGAAAACGTGATCCCCGCGAGCGCCCCGGCCTCTTCCTACACCTGGGACATTACGACGGACGATAGAGGGGAACACCCGGTCGAGGACGAGCTGCTGACGACGCAGGACTGCGTTGTCTGGTGTCGCGGGCGCATCTTCCGCAAGACATTCAAGTTCGGTCTCGAAAAGGAGCCCATCACCCAGGCGCTGCTGGCCTACTTTCCCACGTCCGAAGATGAAAAGCCAGACCGGGGTGCCGCCAGGAATGCCTCCAATGGCGCTCCCGGTACTCCTGCGCTCGAGAAAGCCTTGGTCGTCTTCCTCAAGACCCAAGCCCACGTCTACTTCCTGGCGGGCACCAGCCACATAGTCCACATGCCCTTCGAGGTCGAATCCGCTTGTGCCGGTCCGGTGGGAGTCATAATCCAGCGAAGAGCGAGGGCCGAAAACACCGCGCCAGTATCCCTCAAGTTCCCCCGTGTTCCGCCGAATTCTTTCGTCTCGTCCCAGATCACGGCCTTCACCAGTTCCCAGCAGACGACCTTCTCTGTAGAGGGTCTCGGCAACCCCAAGGCGCTGCATCTGAGCTTGAGGTCGACTCTGGAAAACATGTGGGATGCGCCTATGGAGCAACCAGAATCTCACTGGCCACGCCTGTTGTCCTTGACGGATCCTTTGTCGGACATCGGCTTGGTGGTGACCGACTCTGATCCTCACAACCACCGAGCAACGCGGAGGGCTACTTCGAGGAAGCCAGCCTTCTTGGACCCCGCAGAGGAGATGCTTCATGTCGAGCAGATACAGCTACCGGTGGCCTCTGCTCAGCAGTTACAGGAGCCCCTGATACTCGGCGTCACGATCAATCGCGAAAGCAGTACGTACACTGTCTGGCGGCTGACGTATCTGAGCCACGAGGATCCATTCATAGGGCATCATAAAAAGGCCAAGAATAAGACTGCTCGCCGCCGAAGCTCTATGCAGCCGGGCTTCGTCAGCGGTGCATCAACCCCCGTGCAGCAAAACTTCCGAGAAAGCTTCGGGGCCCCTCTGCCTGGGAAACGGCAACGCAAGAGCGAGAAGATCGACAAACCCCTTGATCTGGTTTCTTCCCTGGAGCAGCAAGACAGTGAAGGGGCCGGAGTCACGCGGAGGAGCTCCCGTCGATTGAGCTCTATGTTGGCTCGAGCGGACCTGTCCGCGTCTCACGAACGGTCGGTCTTTGCCGAACAGCCGCTGATGCCCAACAACGGAACCTCGAAAAGGCACGAAGCTCATAGCCATCACCATGGGAGATCGAGCTCCAGCTTCCACCACACGATTCACCCGAGCCTCGGCAGTCTGCTCGAGGCTCCCATCGATGTTGGTTTGGACGAAGGACTTCACAACATGGGACTCGACGATCACGACTTTGACGGCCTGCAGCATGAAATCCGCTTTACTCGACTCCACACAATTTCCTTGGACAACTCAAACGTGCGCTACTCGACATCGGCGCAGCCCGCCCGCAACCAGTCCAAGGTCTTCATCCTAACTGCGCCATCATTCACTGTCGACGAGCAGCGACGCACGCAGCTGCTCATTGGAATCCAGGATTCGTTGGAGAAGCGCCTTCAGCTGATAACTCTGCACGTCAAATTACAGGAGAAGTTTGGGCATGTCACGGCCTCCGTGGTCCCACGAGAGCAGTGGAAAGTACAGAACGTGGTCGACTCCTCAAAGCTGGTCGATGGTGATCTGTCCGTAATTCTGGTGCTCTCTGAATCCATGGATGGGCGGCATGAACTGAGTACCCAGGCGCCATGGATTGAACTGACCAAGATATCTCTTTCACTCTTGCTCGTTGACGATACGAGGAGCATACAATACCGCGGCAGAGTAGCGGACCGCGATGTCAAGCAGAGAAAGTCCGAGGTTATGGACCTCAGCAATGGCAGCATCGTTGGCATCCGTTATCCGCGGCAACGCGGAGTCGTCGATGTTGTGGATACGGACGGACGTCTTCACCAGTTGAAGATCCAGCTGCAGCCCTCGTGCCCACAAGTTCGCAAAGTCTTGGACATTAGCAGGAGCGTCTTGCCAGACTCGCTCGGAGGGCGCATTCACGCTGGGTGGATACATGTCATGCAATGGCTAAGTTCCCAAGAAGAACCTGTGGCCAATATGGAATGGTCTGCCTTTGCGACTCTGCTCCTTGCCTCGTTTCTGAACCTCGGCAGATCAGAATCCAGCTCATTTAAAACGGCTCGCCTACCGGTTCGTAGAAGACGGCCAGCATCTGGTTCATTTGGCTCCATCAGGGAGTCCGAGGACTGGAAGGCGCTCGAGATGGGCGAGACTGCAAACGCTCTTGGCTGCCCGGTCTGGATGATGAACAGGGGATGGCAGTGGGCTCTCGATGACGACGCGGATGACGCCTTGTCTCCTCAGCGTGGCCAAAGCTTTGCCCCCAAATTTCTCTCGCGGCATATTGCCTTTGCAAAGGAATACCTCGCTTCGCCACTGGGCGAAGCTGCCATGGGTCCATCGGGATACATGCCAACTGCCCTTGGCAAGAACTCTGATGGCCGTCGCAAGGTCGCTGTCGATGTGTTCATGGCTCTGCATCTGCTGCTTGAGGAACAGAAGCTGGACATTACGACTCCTGAATATTTGTCACCCGGGAGAGCCGATTTGAGGGTTTTGTTATGCCAGGTCGCCAGGTGGCTCAAATGGCACAGCTTTTCGTCAATTTATGAGCTCGGTATCCAGGAAGACATTGACCAGCGCCATGATGCAGGTAAGTCTACATTCCCACTCCTACCGAAAACACAGGTTTTGACAATTCTTTAGACCTCAATCTGAAATCAGCGGTTCCTCAGCCACCAGTCAGGCCCGATGTATTTGAATGGATTCAATCTCGCCTTGTCGGCGTTCGCGGGAAGCCATGCCTCACGCCGGCGGACATTTACTATGCCAGTTCCCGCCTATCCGAGGCTGAGAAGTTAGAAGACAAGCGCTGGGATGCAATCACTCCCCGCACTCTAATGTTCAAGCGGTTCTTTAAGCTTGTGAAGCCAAAGACAACGGCAATTCAGATGGTGGAAGCAATGCGAGACTGTGGCTTGACGAACCACGTTCTGGAGACACTGCCAGAGGCCATCCTGGCGCCGTTGCAAGATGCGATATCTCTGTGCCAACCACACCCGCCGTCAGGATGGACACATGATCTGTTGGAACTGGTGAAACGAAGCGACATTAGCCTTATTCTTACCTCGAAGAAACGGCCCCGTCTCGCCACGTCCAGCATTTTGGTAAGCCAGCGGCCCACTGTGTGATGAACCTGACTAACTGTTGAAACAGGCTCCCACCCATACGGCCACCTGGGATTTCCGACTGCTCTGTCAAAGCGTTGAGGAAACAAACAACCTTGGCTACGATGAAGGCGAGGGCACAGAGCGTCAGGCCGTCATCCGGGCCTTATTCAAAGACGATCGCCGCCTCAACGAGGTGCAAGATCTACTATCTACCCACAAAGCAAGACTTGTCCGCTTGGAACCCAACCCGAGCTGGCCTGAAAGCGAGTATCTGGAGAAGCAAAAGGAGCTTGTCTCACGGATTGCTACGGGCACGCTGGCTATACCGGCTGGGCGTGCGCTGCTCTACTACAGTTTGCGATACCCTCTTATCACGCAAAAGTTTCACATTGGAGGCTTCAACCTCAATTGCATAGTCAAGCCGACAAACGTCACTGTCGGTGTCGACAAGGCCTTGTTCACGGAAGAAAAGGTTTGCTGGGGCTTCTTCCACCAGGGAGTTGCGGCAGGCCTCGCCATCTCGCCAGGGGCCAAAGGTATTGATACCTCGTGGATCCTGTACAACAAGCCGGGACAAGAGCTGAGCAATCGGCACGCCGGCTTCCTCCTTGCTCTTGGCCTGAACGGCCATCTTAAAGGCGTCGCCAAATGGGTCGCCTTCAAGTATCTCACGCCAAAGCACACGATGACGTCCATCGGATTGCTTTTGGGCCTGGCTGCCTCGTACATGGGAACCATGGACTCGCTCATCACCCGGCTCCTTTCCGTGCACGCTACTCGCATGCTACCCCGTGGCGCCGCTGAGTTAAATCTGTCGCCGCTCACGCAGACTTCGGGCATAATGGGCATCGGACTGCTGTACTGCAACAGCCAGCACCGGCGCATGAGCGAGATCATGCTTTCGGAGATCGAGCACGTCGACGACGAAGACGAGGAGGAGCCGCTTCGGAGCGAGTGTTACCGTCTGGCCGCGGGCTTTGCCTTGGGGTTCATCAACCTCGGGAAGGGCAACGATCTCAAGGGCCTGCACGATATGCGGCTCACGGAGAAGCTGATTGCTCACGCCACCGCGACGAAGAACGTTGAGATTGTTCACATTCTCGATCGCGCCGCGGCCGGTGCAGTCATGGCCATTGCCCTCATCTTTATGAAGTCCGAGGACCAGATTGTCGCTCGGAAGATCGACGTCCCCGACTCTGTCCTCCAGTTTGACTACGTCCGTCCTGACATTCTGCTCCTCCGAACCGTGACCAAGAACCTTATCCTCTGGTCCAAGATCGAGCCCACCTTTGCTTGGATCCACGATAGCCTCCCTGTGCCATACCGCCCCAGACACAAGCTCATGGGAATGAAGAAGCTGCGGTCGACGGATCTACCTTTCTTCAGCATCTTAACAGGGATATGTTTCTCCGTCGCCCTTCGCTTCTCTGGTAGCGCGTCGACCAAGGTGCGGGATCTACTGCTGCATTACCTCGACCAGTTTATGCGCATCTCCAGGATTCCGGCTACGCCTCGTGCGCACCCGGATGCTGCTCCGCTGTACGATGAAGAGCTCGCGCGTTCAAACGCACGAATGTGTCAGGATATTCTCGCACTCTCTTGCTCGATCGTCATGGCCGGCACGGGCGACATACCCGTTCTTCGCCGTCTACGCGCCCTTCACGGCAGAGACGATCCCGAGACACCGTACGGGTCTCATCTCGCCGCTCACCTGGCCATAGGCGCCCTCTTCCTTGGCTGCGGCACCGCGACGTTTGGATCCAGCAACATGGCCATTGCGGCTCTGCTCGTGGCGTTTTACCCCGTCTTCCCCGTCAACGTCATGGACAACCGATCTCACCTCCAAGCATTCCGCTACTTTTGGGTCCTGGCCGCCGAGCAGCGCTGTCTTGTTGCAAAGGACGTCCTCACCGGCCAGCCCGTGTCCGTCGCCGTGCAGATCACCATGAAGCAAGGTTCACCCGCCGAACCCGTTCTGTACAGGACTACCCCCTGTCTCCTCCCGCCGCTCGACCAGATCGCCTGCCTATCCACCTCCTGCGGACCGCAGTACTGGGACGTCGAGCTCGACTTTTCCAACGACGATATTCGGAAGGCGTTCTCTGAAACGCAGAGCCTGTTCCTACGCCGACGCCCACCGCGCGAGGGCGCCTTCACGTCCACCCTGCGGGCGCTCGGCAAAGACGCCAAGGGCGAGAATCCGTTGGAGTGGATATTCGGCCTCGACGGCCTTCGCAGCGTCACGTCTGCCGAGAAGGCCGCCCTGCTCGAGAGTACCGAGCGCGAACCAGAAGTCGGCGCCGCGCTCGACGCCCGCATGGAGCTCGAGCGCGGCATCGCCGACGGCGGCGACCGCGAACGCCTCGAAGGCGCCCGTCTGCTCTTCGAATGGGGATCCGCCCGCGACCGCCTTCTCGACTCCTCCTCCGCCGCCGCCAGCGCAAACGACAGCCAGTCCACCATCAGGCCCACTACCACCACTGCCGCAGCCGACTCGCAGCCTGGCCAGGAATCTCCCCCTGCGCAGCGCGACCAGGACGTATGGTGGATGCGCGACAGCGCGATCGAGAGCCTCAAGGGACAAGTGTGGCTCGCGGCGCGCGATGGCGGCGAGCTGTAGAGCGGTGGCCGGCCGCGTGGCATCATAAACCAGGGCAGTTGGGCGATGCGCATGCTGGGGAGGAAGGGGAAGAGGGTCAAGGGTGGTTGAATGAATTACGAAGTTATGAGGTGTAGATAAAAATTAGATGGCAGTTTAATATGGAAAAGTGATGTCTTGACATGCAGTACCTTGCCTACCGCGAGATATCACCATCCTTGAAACAAACATCGGAGCAGGTTACCACAGCGAGAGCTAGATGAATTCATTTCATTTATTGTTTTCCCTCTTTCTACCCACGCACGACGCAAAAAGATTCGATTATCCTCTCCCATCCCTTCCTCCCTCCTTCTCCTCCCGGGATTTCCGAAAATAAAACGCCATGCAAATGCAAACCGCATCACCGGAAGGGGGAGGAGGATAACTAGGTAGAAAAAACAGATTGGTGTAAGTAGCAGGGGTCCCGTCATCTTCCTCTAAAACCCTTTGTCCGCTTTTGTTGCCCGGCTCACGGAGCTGGCAGTCTCTATATCTCGCCCTGGATGGGAGGGTCGAAAAAGAGTAAGTGTTCCTCCCCACGCGTAGTCTTGCGCCTTGAGGGCAATGCCTTGGCGTTGGCGTTCAAAGTGCCGCCCGTAAAGTAATCTCCTTTACACGTCTTCCATCGCTGGCTGCCCCTTTATTTGGACACCGCGGCGTTCAGGACCTGTGTCCTGAAGAAGCCGCCCTTGGTCTTCTCAATCACCTGCTGGTAGACGTTGTTGGGCGGGTGGTTCATGATCACGGTGCCGTCCTTGCTGTCAATCTTGGCGTCCAGCCGCGTCTCCCGAATCAGGTTGACGATCCACTTCTCGCCCTCGTCGGGGTTCAGGCCCAGCTTGCCGCTCAGGTCGCGGATGTTCATCCGGCTGAAGATCTTGCAGTAGCTCTCGCAGATGAGGTGGCGAGCCGCGCCGACAAAGGCGTCAGCCGACGACGCCAGGAAGAAGTCGCTGCGGCAGACCTCCTCCGCCATACGGAGGGCATCGCGAGCTGCGTCGAAGTCGTGGGCGATGTACAGGGCGTGGATGAACTGGGTGATGGGGTCGACGTACTCGTACGCCTCCTGGCGGACGTAGCGGACGATGTCCTTGAGCTGCTTCTGCTGGATGGAGCTGTTGCGGGCGCGCGTGCGGCCGGTGATAACGGCGGCAATCAGGTACCGCAGAGCCCAGGGGCAAGAGGTCTGAATGGTGTTGATGTAGGCGGCGGAGAAGAACATGTCCAGGATGGGCTCCCGGGCGCCATCCCAGTTGAAGAGAGGGAAGAGAGACCAGTGGATGAGCATGGTCCGGTGGTCGAGCTGGGCACGGGGGTTGTTGAACAGCCTGGTGTCAATGCCCTCCCTGACATTCTTCAACTCATCCACGGCAGACTCCCAGTTGGTGGACAGGATCTCGCACGCGAGCTTTCCCCAGGTGGATGCCGCGACCTTGTCGTTGTCGGTCGAGAGAACTCGGAACTGGTACAGCATATCGGCAGCCGGGCCGTACTGGCCGCATCGGAACTGAAACTGTCCAAAGTCGTACAGCGCGTTGACCATCTCCATCGTGACCTATTGTGCCATCATCGTCAGTTATGCCAGCGCCTCTATGCACCATTCGACTCCGTCCGCGCCCCACTTACCCCATGCGAGTTCTTCAGGAACTCCAAGTTGGCAACCTTGTCGCTCCTCAGCCCGTTGACAACGTCGTCCTGCGTCAAGAGATCGGCAATCTTCGCCGTCGCCTGCTCGTACTTCTCCAGCTGCGCCAGGACCTCTTGTCGCTTTTTGGTGTACTCGGCCGGGGGGTCGGCAACGCCGTGGAGGTCGCAGTACAGCGTCGCCACGTAATCGGTCATGTTGGTGTCCTCCAACAGCTTGATCTTGCCCGAGAGGATCTTCTTCGCCTTGTCGTCTTCGCCTTTCTCCTCCGCCTTGTCGCCCTCGAACTGGATCAAGGGAAACAGCAGGTGCCTGCTCAGGTGCTGCGCCACCTGGGGCATGATCGACGAGCCATCGGCCGAGACGGCCTTGAGAACATCCTCCATGGTGAACGGTGTTTCTGGCGGGGCGAGTTTCGTATCGAGTAGCTGCGTAGGCGCGAAGGAAGAGGATGCTTTCGTCGAGCGGTTTGCCGGCGTCTTTTCGCTCGTCGCAAAGTTGTAAAGTCGCAACGCAACAAGCAGCGGTCGTGAATGGAGGGGCAGATTTTTGGTGAATTTCGCCAATACTCGAAGTGGTGTGGGGGTTTGGCGATGCGCCGGGGATTTGCCGGCACTTGGCGCGCGCGTGTCATGTGATCTCGAGATTTTCTGAGGAGCTTCACCTCATCGAGACCCCAGACACGCGACAGGAGAGGCAAATAGCCTGCAGAGAGAATTCGGGCGGCGTTTCTATTCCCTGGCTGGAAAACTTTTGATTCCCCATTGTTGTCATTTGATCCTACTGCCTCCGGCCTCAGAACGCCCTCCACAACGGTAGAAAGCTTCCTTCGGCTGCTACATCAAGAAGCTACCTCCCAAGAGCCGACAAGCCTCGCCCTCACGATGAATCAATTCCTCTCCCGAGCTCTCTCTCAAGGGCGCACGACTCTCTTCCACTCGACCGCTCCTCGGCACAACCTCATCGCCTTCTCCTCGCGCCTCCCGATCCTCCACGCCGCCTCCTTTACGCAAGCCGCCCAGCAACCCCCCAAGTCCAGCCAACAAAAGCACAGCCAACCGCCCATCCCTCCGCCGTCAAAATCCCCAGAGGAGCTCGCCAGCCTGCCCTATATCGTTCGCCGCACACCCTCCACCCAGCTCCCCATATACCGGCGGTGGATGTCTGGTGGCAACCGACAAGTCGTCCTCATCAAAAAGATCGACGGCGATCGGAGGAAAATGCTGGAAGACGTCGTCGAGTCTCTGGGGATTGCGAGGGAGGACATACGGATCAACCCAACCACGCAACATATAGAGTTGAAGGTGAGCCCAGGCAGATCCCATCTTTGACTGCGATGTCCCAGCTAACATGCCTCAGGGCAACCAGTTCGACAAGGCAAGGAGCTGGCTACTCCAGCGGGGGTTCTAAGTCATGCCAACACGGCATTGGGCATGCAACAATCAGTAAAGAGTAATTCCGCCGGGCCAGGCGCGCTTGGATGTATAGTACAGCGGCATCATATTGACGACCAACCAAATGTACAATAAGACAACTGAAAGACCAGAGCCAAGCATTAATCGTGGTATCGGTATCTCACATTCCTACACCCTATGTACACCTACACGTGCGCCACGGAACCCCCCCAGCATGTCCACCTCTCCAAAACCGAGCTGGAATCTCGGTGTAAATCTAGCTATGCGCCGTCATCTGATGTGCCATAATCCAAAACGAGAAGGAAACAAGAGGATGCGCACGACGGCGCCAATTCCACGCTTCGAATTTTGTCGGGGTCCAAATATCCCGAATAAACTACCGCCCCGGGCAAAAACTCATTGACGCCAGTTGTGGTTGCTTTCCACCGAGACGCGACCCTACATATTGTTGAAGATTGCCGTCAGCTGCGGTAGCATGCCTTCCTTTGTCCATTCAGGAGATTGCATCGTCAACGCATCCATGAGCATCTGTGTTCGTGGCAGCAAGTCCCCAGGAACCGCCGACGTCGGGCTATTCGGGTCTCTTGCTTTCTCCACCAGTCTCCTCAGAACCGCAACCGCAACAACGACGATGTATACGAGCTCCGGGTCTTTCCGAGGAGCCGCCCGGCTTCCACCTCGGTTGATCATCTGCGGCCGCTCATACAATACGCTCAGTTCCTGGACAAGCCGGAAAAGGTTCTGCGAAAGGTGATTGCCCGAGGCGAGCCAAGACCTAGCCAAGCCCGACTCTGACCCTGGTGCAAGCGATGAGAGGATCTCTGCAGCAAGTAGACCTTGCATCAGGAATGGTTTTCGAGTTTCGATGAGCGAGGGAAGTGTCGCGGGCCGGCTCTGCTCCCTGGACTTGTCCGGGATTGGCGATATAGCTAAAGCAAAGGTTCGAGTGAGCAACTCGTAGGCCCCCGGGCCATTAGCATCGACTGCGAACAGAGTCTTGTAGAAGCCCCTATTTGGCTCGTCTCGGGCAAGGAGCTTAGCAAGTGCGTCGACCGCGTGAGGTGTGTAAGAGTGGAGGCTCGGTTCGTAAGGCGGGAAGAAGAGGGTGTCGTTGGTGATGGTAGGGCCAGGGGTTGGAGAAAAGGACAGTAAAAATTGCAAGAGACACAGGGCCTGTTCTCGTCCCGGCAACTCCACCAGCCCAGCGATATTGGAGAGCAGGACCACAGTATCCTTCATGAAATCCAGCGTGTTGCTGTGCGTACGCAGCAGCATGGTACGTGTGCCGAGATACCTAATGACGACACACAGCATCTTGATGACCGATTCATCGGCGAGGAAGTGGTGGTTGTCGTTTTGCTCACCGGGGAAGGATATGTTGCGCAGAATAGTCGTGATGCATATTAGCCTGTCCACGGCGCGATCAAGCTGGTACTCGGTGGTGCCAAAGGCGGGGATATCTTTAATTGCCCATCGTTCCAGTCGGCACGCGCGAACAACGTCTTCGTACGGGTTGAGGAGGATTTCGTCGCATACCTCCACCGTGTGCTCGGCCATCAAGTCAAGCTGTTCCTCGGCGCAGTCAACAAGAGCATCCACCAAGTCGTCGCAATACCTCAGCTGCAGGAAATGCATCTGACCGGGAGACGCCGAGACAGTAGCCAGCGTATCCAGAGCAAGGCGGACTTCTCCATGTATGCCGCTTTGAAGGCTCCGCGTCAGAGCATGGATGTCGATGTTGCCGAGGTCGTTTACGGTGGGAATGGACGGCTCCCATCTGTCCAGTTCGGCTCCCAGCAGGTTCGCGGCATGGAGATCGACTCCCCCATACGTCGACAGCTCTCGCGCACAGGGCTCATATTCGTCGGACTTTGGTGGCATTTGCGGCATCGTTTGCTCAGCTGCGGTGGCAACCAACGGAGCGGTTTGCCGGCCATCGCCCTGGTTCATGGATATGCTACCAGGGCGGTGATGCGCAGGGGACGGCATCGAAAAGTCGTTGGTCGCGGAGGGATCCATTCCGCGCGAGAGGCTGTTCCTGCTGTGACCGGCAACAACGTTTGGTTGCGGTTGTTGTGGTTGCGGTGTAGAGAACCCATTGACGGGAAGTTGGCCAGGTTTCACAGGCGTCTGTTGTTGCACACGGGGCGGTTGCCCAGGCTGCATCTGTCCCTGATTCATCTGCTGCCCCGGCTGCAGCTGCTTCTGCGGCGTGCCCTGGTTTGCCATGTGCGCATTCTGCTGCATCATCCTCTGCTTCTGCTGTGCCATCCAGACCTCCTCGAACTTTTGCAGGTTGCGCTCATACACCTGCTTCAGCATTGGAGCAACGGTCGGAATCTGCACAGGAAGTCCCAGAGCCTGGGCAATGTGCGCCCATCCGTTTGCCGCCGTCACCGGTTTGTAGCCGCCTCTGGACTGTACGACTTGGAACAGCATGACGAGATTGACTGGTCGGTCGCCGACGATCGGATTATGGTCCAGCGGCAGCCCCCTGGCGTTCATCAACGCTGCGAGGTTCTTCATGAAGTGCTCAGGGTTTATGTTGGCCATCGGCCGAGGCTGCGGTCGGATGCCGCCTTGCGGCATCTGGCCGTTTGGCATGCCCGGCATCTGCTGCTTCGGCATCATTCCCCGTCCCATGTTCTGAGCCTGCATTTGCGCCTGCATCTGCATGTTGCCTTGCAGCTGCTGCTGAAGTCGCATCTGGTACGCGGCCATCTTTTGCTGGTCCGACATGCTCTGCGGTCGTTGGTGCTGCTGTTGAGGCTGGCCCTGGTGTTGCGGTTGGCCCTGCTGCTGCTGCTGTTGCTGCTGCTGTTGCTGCTGTTGCTGCATCTGCTGCTGCATTTGCTGGTACATGTTAGGTGGCATCTGCCCCATGTGCGGAGGCATCTGGCCCATCTGTTGCGGCATCATCTGGCCGCCGGCCATCGCGTTCGGGTTGGGCGAAGGACGAGGGTTCGACGGCGACGGCGCAAATGCAGGGTTGTAGCCGGGGGGCATGTTTTGCATGTACGCGTTCGGTTGGGGAGTGCCATGCTCGGACGGTATGGGCGAGGTCTGCGAGGCGGCGCCAAACTGCTGGGCGCCGGGCGAGAACGGGTGAGGCGAGGCCGTCGCTACTCTCTGGGGCACGTTGCCCGGCCGCATCTGGTTACCCATGATGGGCGACGGGCTCGCGTTCGCGGATCCATTAGGTTGTAGATGAGGGAACTGACCGGGGTTCTGCCCGGGCTGGAAGCCGGGAAAGGTTTGTTGCTGCGGCGTTTCGGAGCGCGACGGCGGCTGCATTCCGGGATTCTGTCTCGGGGAGCCCGTGATGCTGTCTTCGCGTGGCCGGGGCCGCTTTGATGGAATCACCGAGTTCGTCTGGTAGACGGGGTTGGGGGCCTGCTGTTGGTTCGGGTTCTGGTTCTGGTAGGCGGCGGCGGGCGAGGCGTGGCGCATGGGGCCATTCTGCATGCCAGCCATCTGCTGCTGCTGCTGCTGGTTCGAAAACTGGTTGTTGGGGTTGAACTGGGACGTGTTGCCCAGGAAGGCGGAGGGATCCATCATGGCACCGGCGGCGTTGGGGTCGTTCATGTGCGGGAAGCCGTTGCCATTGTGGTTGGGGACGGCGTCGTTCATCCAGGCGCTCATGGCGACGAGCCCGACAGGCTGTGCGCGACGGCGTCAGCAATCAGCAGGAACGCGACCGACGTCCCATTGAAGGCCGCAGGGATGGCAGGGAGATGGGGCCGTGACACGGCAGGGAGGGTGGTGATGGACAGACAGACAGGTCGAGTCGCGTCGCGGGTTGGTGGAGGAGTGTGGTGTGCGTGTGTGCGCGGTGTGTCTGGGTGGGAAAATAGGCGGACGGGGAGCCAGCAGTGTAGCCCGTACCCGCCTGGGGGTTTGCGTGGGCAGCGCAGTGAGCAGCGACCTGAGCGACTAGACCCAGCCCCTGGGGGGAGCAGGACAGTGGAGTGGCAGCGAGAGAATGGGCGCGCAGAAGGGGGGTACCTGGGAGGACGCGCAAAACACAGCAAAAGCGACGTACCTGGTATTACTGCAAGACCTGCCGTGGGGAGCGGGCAGCGAAGGGACACCACGACAAATGGACTGGACGGGACGTGCAGGGCGACAACGGCGCCCGTAACGGACAGGCAGCGCAAAAGGCCCAGGTCGCGCAGTTGCAGCGACAGGAGGGAGCAGAGAGCCGGCGAGTGGTGGAGCGCGCGCGCGCGGCAGAACTGGGCAGCCCGTGATTCGAGTTGCAGCGAGCAACAGCGTAGCGCAGACCCGCGGGCGCAGCAGCAACGGCGGCGGGACGGAGGGAGAAATTTTCGTACCGGCCGGCAGCGTTCCCAGGCCACCTCAACACCCGAGTTAGCGGAGGGGGTCGCGGATCGCCTCGTGACGCCTGAGCCAGATATAACTCTCTGGTCTGCGGCCAGGGGTACGGCACTGTACGGGTACGGGTGCGGGTGCGGCGATTGCGGTGCGGTGCGTGGAAGCGAGGTAAAGTGAGTGAATGGCGACGCCTGGTCTTACCTAAGGCCGCGTGAGTGTGGATGACAGCGAGTGCGCGCGGGCTGGCCAGCCTGTTGGTTTCAGCTGACGGCTCGACGGCACCACCGAAATGGCCTCCAATCCTCTCCGTGCCACGGAGGGCACGGCCGCGCTAGCTGCATCCGGCTTAACGCCGAGATAAGATCCGCTGACTGAGATCAGCTGCAGCCAATGGGCGACGTGCGTTAGTACTCTGCTAGGCGGAAACGCGGCCGCCGTTAGAGCGACACTTGCGCCCGCCAGCCTGACACCTACCAGGAGCGGGTCCACCCGGTATCGACGGCTTATCAATCTCGACGAGTTTGGGATGAGGCCATCATCACGTATGAACGCAGCTGTTGCCATCGCAAGACGCAGGCTTGCGCCCACGGAACACGAGGTCCAAACAAATGTTCTTGTCGGCGCAGCAGGATTTTGACGACTGTGCCGCCAGGCGGCCATGTACACGACCGTAGCGTACATTGTAGCGGCACTGCGAACCGGTTCCGTGGACGTTGACCGCTGGTGCTCGCCTAGGAGCCGGGCCAAACCCTCGGTGCGAGTTTCTTTTCTTCCGGGGCCGATTCGGATAGCAAATTGCGATGAAATGAGCACAGGCAAGGCCCAGCCGTGGTTGCAAGCTCCAGGCAATATGGTGCTGGTGCAGGCGGCGTGTAAGAGGTCGCCAAGGGTGGCTGAATCCAGCAAGCAACACCAGACAACACCCGGCCATGCACTCGCATGTATTATCCTCGGCGTCGTGCCTGGCAGCCCCCATAGTCTGTATGTCTGAGGCGCTGACGAGATTGCAACGGCCTGGTGCATCTGGCTGGCCTCCGGCACTTGCGGTTGTCGTGCGATGTGATGGCTGCTGCATATCCCGAATCCTGGCAGCAGCAAACTGCCCCGGGGCGAAAGTATGGCCACAGCTTGCAACTTCATCATCCTGTCATCCCCTCTGACCGTGGGTGGAGCAGTAGGGTAAGGTCCTGGCCACGTTGTTTCCGATATCGTTCCAGGTCCGAGGTGAAGATGAACCGCATGAGCATGGCATTGCCGGACCGTCCGGGACCACGGGCGACGCCGGTACTTGCCAAGCGATGCCGTGCCTTGACTGCATGGAAACCTGTCCACGAGCATCCCAAGGTATCGACAACAATCTGCCGCCAGCAGCAGCAGCAGTAAACGCCCGCTTCGGGGGGCCCCTCTCCCGCCAACAAGACCTCCATTGGGTCCCTGCTTGAGACGGCGCCCGCCTGCATGGTTACAGAATGGCGTCCGCCGCGGCCCCACCACAGCGACAGGGCAGCTGGGGCTCCCACCAACTCGATTCTCCAGGCCACCTCACGCCACACCACCTCAGCTGTCTTTCCAGCGGCAGATCACACTTGGAAGGCGATGACGGGATGCTGGCGTGAAGCTTGCGGCCACCAGGCCGATGAGAACGTCGGCCTCTGCCAGGAGGGCGAACAATGGCTGGAGGACTGGCGGATCGCGGGCGCCAGCGGGCTGCGTTTCGACGCATCCTTGGGCTAGCGGCTGGACACAGGTCGAAATGGGGTCCATCCTGGGGTCGCTGGTGACGCCGTTTGATGCCGCTCTCCACAAGGGTATGCCGGATGGAGGCAACCCCCTGTTCACGCACGCCCGCGTGGCCAAACCCGTGCTGTTTGTCGAGTCTCTTCTCGTTGCTGCCACCACGGCCACGTCGGCGGCCCTTTGGGAGTCATTTCTGCGCACCGCCGTCGCGTCGAATGCGTCCGGGGCGCATTTCGTGCGATTTCCTCAGCCCGCGGTGGCGAGTTTTGCTGTCGCGGCGAGGGCAAGCACGCCCGCGAGCGTCGGCGCTGCCATTCCAGCCACTAACAGCGCTCGAGGGGCCAGAGGTGTTCGTAGTCGAGTAGCGGCCATATAAGTGCTGGAGCCAGCGGTCGCGGGCAGCACAACGCAACGAGAAGCAGCGCAAAACGAGCTGGGAGCATGGGAATGGGAGGGGAGAGAGGAGAAACGGGAGCACAAGTGTGTTTAAATGGGAGGGAAATCGGCCCCGAGAAGGACGGGGGGGAAGGGGGGTTAGTTATGTGAGCGACTGACTGGCCTTGCCTAGAGTGCGTGAGCTCACCTCTGCCTCCAGGCACACGAAAAATTCGGGTTCTCCGCTGCCATGCCCAACAACGAGCCACGGCAATCAAATGGTCACAAGGTTGTTTTGCCTTTTTGCCCGGGGCTTGTCCTTTTTACGGTATTTCGCAATCCATCGGGTCCCTGGGAAGAAATGATACCGCACGAGAGCCAGCTTTTGCTTCCCCGTCCGCCGATTGAATTGCGTGCCGCCAGTCGCCCTCCATCGCGAAGCACCACTTGCTCCTTCACGCCTCCCCACAGCCCAGACCAAGCAAGAAGCAGCAATGCCAAAGCCGCCGCCCAACCGCCACGCTTGCTCGTACTTGGCAGCCCGGCCCCCGTTCCTGTGTCTCCTGTGACAGGGCGGGCGGCTCGGCCGTTTGCGAACTCGTGATGGATGTGTTGGTGACTAGGCCCAGGCCCGGGCAGCACCAGCAGCACCAGCAGCAGATAGGACTGAGGTGCCCGATGAGAGGCGTTGCGGCTGTTCTCCCCTCCTCCGGCTTGGTGACAGCACACCAATCTCTCTCCGCAAATGGCGATAGAAGAACGCTGACCCAGCTATTCATTGCATCGCGCCCCCGAAGCGTCTGTCCAACTCGACAATCTCCTCGTCGCTTCCATCCTCACCGCGTCTCTTGGGGCCGCTGGGTCCCGTTTGCACCCCACATCGATCCGGCCAGTGGCGATGCCAGTTATTAGTCGTACGCCTTTGCACTACGCCGATGCGCGGGCCGCGCGCTGGCGATGGATGACATTCATGATCGTGTTCAGGCACCCTTGAGATAATGAGATTGAGCCGGAATTCGAATTCCAATGACTCGTCCGTCGTGCGGCGTGAACCTTGGAGCGAGCAGTCAGTCCATGGCTGGGAGGCTGGGATGCTGGGATGCTGTGCTGGCCGTGGCAGGCTGCTGCTGCACGACGATAGCAGCTGCAGATCTGTCTCACGGCCCAGGTCCGTGGTTTCTGTCCAAAACACGGCGCCAATTCCAAAGCGCCTAGTCGCCGACGACTCCGGCCCATTCATCGATTTGCCGGTCCATGCGAGTCTGTATGGTGCTGGGACGCGCCTCGTCCCATTCCACGCGGCACCGATGAGCCTCCGATTAACAAGGGGGCCTCTCTCCGTTCCTCGGGAGCAGTAGTGATTTCACGCCAAATCATCATCGGTTGCCGAGATTATTGGCTCCTCGAACTGGTGTTAATGCATAGCCAGCATGGGCTTGTTTATCTGCCCCTGTTGGACGTTTGCCCAACCCTTCCCCATGATGCCCGTCTCGGCGCGCGTCGGCACATTGTCAGCTTGGTGTGCTGGTCTGACGGCCCGCCGTGGCGTTTCCCTGGTCGGATCGTAATTCCCTCCGCCAGTGCTGGATTGACGTCTTTGACAGTTCGCCGTGGTGGTGTGTCCGAAATATCCTGGCCGCTTTTGATCCAATTAAGTCTCGTGTCCCCGCATGTCAAGTTGGTGGTGTGGGGTGTCATTCACAACTTCGGGTTGACCATCCGCCAGAAAGAGCAAGGGTGCTGATCCGAACGCTGGCACTACCCTAGAGCGTCAATGTTGATTGAGATGCCATTGCGAGATGACACTCGACATACTTTTCGAGCACTGCGGGGGAGTCAATCTCACAGACGTATCCCCCCGCATTTTACGGTACTGGATCTCGCCAGTTCCATGCACCTGTACCTTGATTCAACACTGTTGGTAGAGCATCTTAGGTGTACTTCGCAGATCCGACTTCATGGTCACTTCAGCTCCACACAGCAGCTTTCAAAACGCTCAATAATTCGAACAAATATTCGAGGTGTGCAGCTATCTACATGTCATGATGTCGTCACTTTACTCTTGGTGTGCTCCAAAACCGCCCTGATACCCTCATCCAGGTCGCTCAACGCCAGATATTCGTCTATCCACGCGGCCGTCTTGCGCTCAAGCTCTGGCCTGTCAGAGGTCGACTCCAGCCTCTCCGTCAAACGACCAAGGACGTCTCGCAGGTTCCGGGGGAACTCGGCAGTGTAAGGGCTCAGCCCCAAGATGGGCTGTCGAACATGGCAATTGCAAGTCGAGGGATGATCCGCGAATTGCTCGTCGAGAGTCTCCAGCACGTGCTGGGATACCTTGGGCTGAACAGAGACCTCGCGGAAGGCCGCGAGCATGACGAAGAATGCCTCTGCAACCTCTGGCTTGAAGAAGGCTTGCTTTCGCGATATGTCGAAAATGGCAATCGGTATGGCCCCGTCCATCGCGGGGTTGGACTTGAGTTGCTCAAAGGCCTGCTTGTCGATGACCTTTGCCTGCGCTTTTGATGGTTCTGGCAGCCCGCTGCCGCCGTCCTCGCCACCATCCTCATCGCTATCGTCGATTCGCAGCTCGTCGTCGTCTTCCACCCTGTCGGGCCGCAGCAGATCCTTGCCAGGCTGGTGCTTTCGCTTGTCCACCTTCTCCAGCCACTCCATCTCGCACTTGGCGTATTCAACCCAAAGCTCAAAGTTCTTTGTGCAGAATCGGCAGCCTCGCATGAAGAAGCCTCGCGCCGCTGCCATGTCTCCGTTGCGGGCAGATCGCCGGCCGGCCATGATCCACAGCTCAGGGTCGGTCGGCGTCATGCGGAGGGCGTTGGTCATGGTCTTGCGCCATCGCTTTGCCGCCTTGACGCTGGCTGTGTAGGCGAGGTACTCGCGCCACAGCTCGCCGCTCGCGGGATGCCTGTTGACGGATCGCTCGTAGATTGCGAGAACACGGCCCTGCCCGGCGTGCGCGGAGTTGAGGTGGCGGATCTTGAGTCGCTTGCAGCGCTTGCTTTTTAGGGCCTCGAGGGACTGCTCCCACTTGGCATACGAGGACCACTCCGAGGGCTTGTTTCCGGGCGACAAGACCCTGTGCTCGTAGTCGTTGCGCTTCTTGACGATTGTCCGGATTTCCTCCTGGGGACGTATGTTAGCGCTGGTAGTCGAGAGAGGCGATGAATGGGACGTACCTTGGAGAATATTTCCTTATCCTCCCACTCCCGCAACTGGGGGACGGATCGCTCGAGGTAGAACCTCGCCTTTTCAGAGACGCCGGCCATGATTGCAGCCTCCGATGGTCCAAGCGGGCAGCGGTGCTGGTAACAGGCAAAGGAAGTTAGACGGGTGATTTAATCCAGTATCTATTCTTGGTGAAGTTTTCACGAGGCTGCTTGGAAGTTTTTAGCGGGGAACGCACCGCCAGCCCAGCCTCGCCGTGGCAGAGCTTTTACTGGCCGATGCCCTCTGATGAGCCTGCGCCACCAGCCAATGGGGCTGTGACTCCGTACTAGGGGTTCACTGCCCAATTCGGCAACCCTGACCAGCCCCACGCGCGGATGCAGGGGGGGCAACACAGGCGCACGCCCACTTGACACGCGCCCCGTCACGACAAGCTCCGAGGCATTGCTGGCCACGGATCCAGTCCAATTCTCACCACTTGCCCCCGTCCCCTCGTTTCTGCCTTCATCGTCGTGATCTGTCCCTCCGGATGTCCCGGATGGTGCGGTGATTTTGTTGCTTGATCCGCCTCTCTTTTGTCTGTCCCCATGGCGCCCAAATACAAGGACAAGGACGGCGGCGTCGTCCTCAGCTTCGGGGGGCAGTGGGTGAGCTGGACGCACACGGTTGTCGCCTACAGTGAGTTTGCTGCGTGCCCCGGGACACAATTGATGCCGACTGATGCTGATTGATGCTTGCAGCGGCCTTCCTGAGCGCCCTGTTTGTCGGCGTCGCGCTGCACTACCGCAAGATTGTCCAGAATGAGTTCTACGGCTACCCCGACGAGTGGTTCCCCTCCGTCTCGGCGACGATTGGCGATCGATACCCCGAGCGGTCCTTTTTCATGATCTTCATTGCCATTACATCCGGTATGGCCCCTCTAATATGCGCTGTGTTGTTGGAACGTGTCGCTGACCTGTGCAGGCCCTCGCTTTGCGCTCGTCGGCTTGTGGTATCTCCTGACGCGGAAGCCCGGATCGAAGCTCCCCGGCTGGGTCGCCTCGATGGGCTTGCTGCGCACCCTCACCTGCGGTGGCTGGACCTACATCACCTCGACAGACGACCACGACTGGCATGACATCTTGATGATCTCCTACATCGTTGCGACTCTGCCCTGGACGACTGGCTGCATCGCCCTGAGCCCCGCGAATCCCCAAGCGATCAAGTATCGCAAGTATCTGGCAGGCGCCTTCTTCGGGACGCTTGTTCCTTTGGTCTACTTCTTCATTCGGCACAAGGTCCACCGAGTCGCTGGAGGTACGCTTCTTGACTGCTCGAGACATGCTCGCGGCAATGCTGACAGACGCAGCTTACACAATCTATGCCTTCTTCGAGTGGGCATTGATCATCTTGGACGTGGGCTTCGACGCCGTCACGGCTCTCGATTTCCAAACGTTTGAAGTCTTGGTGAGGGATGTCAAGGGAACCAGCAAGGGGTACGTGCAATGGCTTCCGAGATAGTGCTGGCTTCTTGTACAGTCACGTCCAATATACTCGTTCGACGGGCAATTGTCTAAGTCGTTTGCAGTGAGAACTTCTCGTCCGTTCCGTCCGCCGTCTTGGAAAAGGAGTAAGTGATCCCCTAGATCCCACTGGGGATAGTATACTGACAGGGCAACTCAGGAAGGACAAGGCCACTGCCGGCGTCTTCTCCCTCCGATTCACGTGGTCTGAGGCCCTCGACACCGCTGCCGATGTCTACCACGGTGTAAGTTGACTCTACTGACACGACAATGCGGAGTCTAACGGCTTGGCAGTTCATTTTCTGGTCTATGCTCACCAGCCTGGGCCTCGTTGTCTGGTGTAAGCTGTCCACGTCCCCGAGCCCTAACTGTTATCTAACGTGTCTGCAGACTTTCCTCTGTGGCACATGGGCATTTCTGGCTATGAAGCCTTCGTCATGGTTTCGGTCTCGCCGGCGCTCCTGGTAGGCCC
This sequence comes from Tolypocladium sp. Sup5 PDA-1, assembly GCA_000750105.3. Classification (NCBI taxonomy): domain Eukaryota; kingdom Fungi; phylum Ascomycota; class Sordariomycetes; order Hypocreales; family Ophiocordycipitaceae; genus Tolypocladium; species Tolypocladium sp. Sup5 PDA-1. The sequence continues at coordinate 69,380 of JPHH03000093.1, forward strand.
ACTTCGATCCATCATCGTTAGCAACCTTCGCATTATCCACCTGCTGTCGCTTGCCGGTGTCGCTGCGTATCTCGTTCTCGACCCGGTTCACCGGCTCTTCACCGTCGGCTTCGGTGTTGCCATGTCGACCATGGGCTGGGTCGCTACCTTGTACTCCGAGTCCATTCACGAGACCCGGTTCGAGTCCAAGCTGCTTGGCCTCATGATTGGATTGATCCTGTCCTCAACCGCCAAGTTTGCCTGGCAGACGAACAACCCTGTGTGGCCCATCATGCATGCCGCAAATGGAGGGTGGAATGCCACTGGCCTTGTCCTCGGAATCCTGGCTGCACTGCGATTTACACGCAAGGCGCCCCTGACGAGCAGCTCCTCGCCGGGTGGCAAACAGGGAGGCTCGGCCCTTCTTGCTGCCTTTGGTATTGGAGGCCTGTTCTTCGGCCTGCACTCCCTCCTGTCCGACACCAGCACCATGATCCTGTGGGTCTGGGAAGGGTTTCCCATCCGCGGCCCATACTTCTCTACCCACGGCTGGTGTACCGTTGCTGCCATGTCGGCTGGCCTCTTTGTTGGCATCTGCAAGCCTTCACTGGCGGGTAGCTGGTTGCAGTATGCTGTGGGATCACTCAGTGCCATGGTGCTGACGCTCTTTAGCCACTGGTTTGGGTACTATGGTGGTCTTGGCCTCGCTGCCTATCTGATGGCTGTCTCCGTGCCCTTGATCTCCACGGCTTCCAAGAAGAGCCCTGCGGTCACGTTTGGCCTGGGCTTCTTCATCTACGTCTTCCTTGTCCTGTTCCACGTCTGGGTCGTCGCGTACGCCTTCGTTCCTGGCGGTCCCCTCGTTCGTGAGCACACGGACTGGGTCATGGTAACCATGATGGCCCTGATTGGAGCAGGCGTTTTCAACTTCAACGCCTCGCAACCACGGAAACAGCAGCCTCGACGCTTGTCTCTGTCGCAGCACAAGAAGTACTTTGGGGTTTCCACCCTCGTTGTCAACATTCTCTTCCTGTGCTCAGCCTTTATGCGATTCCCCACCAATGACTACAAGCCGTACCATGCCAACGATCGTGTTCTCACGGCTGGTATCTGGACCATTCACTTCTCCCTGGACAACGACATGTGGTCGTCCGAGTATCGCATGCGCGACCTCATCAAGGAGATGGAGCTGGATGTTGTTGGCCTCCTCGAGTCGGATCTCCAGCGCATCATCATGGGCAACCGTGACACCACCCAGTTCCTTGCGGAGGACCTCGGCATGTACGTCGACTACGGGCCAGGCCCCAACAAGCACACCTGGGGTGCGGCCCTCCTGTCCAAGTTCCCCATTGTGGAGTCCAAGCATCACCTCCTGCCTAGCCCGGTCGGCGAGCTGGCCCCGGCTATTCACGCAACGCTGGACGTATACGGCGAGCTGGTCGATGTCTTCGTCTTCCATTCTGGACAGGAGGAGGACCCCGAGGACCGACGCCTGCAGTCCGAGTACCTGGCCAACCTCATGGGCTCGACTCCTCGTCCGGCATTCCTCCTCAGCTACCTGGTGACGAGGCCGCTCGAGGGCAACTATAACAACTACGTCAGCGAGAAGTCAGGCATGCACGACATCGACTCCACGGACTGGGACCGCTGGTGCGAGTACATCCTGTACAAAGGCCTCAAGCGCATCGGCTATGCGCGCGTCAGCCGTAGCACCATCACCGACACGGAGTTGCAGGTTGGCAAGTTTGTGATCCCACACTCGTCGGCCGAATCGACGCAGCTGGAAGCCCGGTCGGCCGAGGAGCGTGACCGCCGTGTGCAAGAGTCTGAAGTACCTGAGGGCTGGAGGTTCCCAGCAATGTTCAAAGGGGACGGCGTGAGAGATCACAAGTACCACGTGTTTGACGAGCCGAGATACTATAACTAAAGAGGAGGACACGGGAGATGTTTTATTACTTGTGGAAGAGACTAATAGGGGAAAATTGTATTTATAGCTGCTCTCGGATGGGTATATAGGAGGGCGGTGTGACATAGCCCAGTTCGGATTCCGATTCTTGGCTTCGTAATAGCACACGGTGAGAAGTGTTTTGGGGTCAAGGCAGGGAGTCGAGTGATACTTCGAATTAGTGATATGTTTTCTATATCCACATTATGCCACCGGAGCCTCCACAGCTATCCGAAAACAAGTTTGCAGCTTCCGACTACAGACCACACTCACCGAGGATTAAACCAGATGGCGGCACAGCCCGAGGATGAGAACGGACGTCAGGCCCAATCGGTTCCCCAGGCTAGTGTCGATCGGCCCCCTTCTCCACAACCCCTCCCCGGAATCTCGGAAGTCAGCAGATTATTCAACTTCCCGATCTCCGCAATGATTATAAGACATCTATCACACCGGGTTAAAACATGTCGGCACGGGTTGGGCGGCAAGAGGGGTATTTGGACTTATAAGAGGTCTTGGCAGTCTAGACAGCAAATCTGATCTTGCCTACGGTCATCTTCTTGGTACCGTTGAATGTGCAGTCACCCCCTCGAAACTTACACATTTTGCCATCATGTCTGCCCCATATTCCCCTAGCAGGACCTTTCAGGTTATCATTGCGTCCGAAGACGACAAGGCAAATGCCAAGAAGCGCCGTACGATCTACCTCAGGCCTTTTCTCCTCTTCTGGCTCCATTCATTCATCTTCGAGGTCACGGCCCTGACCATCAGCATATTCGTCTTCTCCGGATTCCGCGACATGTTCCCTCGCTTCATGTGGACCATCTTCTTCTGCCCTCTGGGAATGGGCGGTGCGATGGGCAGCCTCATCAACGCCTTCTTCGTCGACCGGCTCTACGGAGCCAAAGCCGTGCAGTTCTGCGCCATACTCAGCGTCTTGGTCCTGGGAGCGTGCAATATCCTGTGCTACAACTTGGACCTCGCCTTTGACTGGTTTGGTGCGAGGGACCATTTCTGGTGGTGGCATCTTCGGTATCCGCTCATTTACTGCGTGGGGTACGGGACTGGAAAGTTGCTGTTCACGGACAAGGGACAGGAAAGGCTTGCAGGATGGGGAGTGTAAAACCCAAGGGTTATTGAAAGTACTGGCTGGCAACTTCATGTGTAATGGGCCATGGCTACGTGCAATATGAATAGAAGGGCAATAGGTAAGAAACCCACGTTGTCGGTGTAGGTTGTGGAAGAGATGGCCGCATAACTCATGGTAAATTCCACGGCAAGTAGCCTAGCTCTGAATCTTTGGCAGACAATTGCCAATTCTCATACCCAAATCTCGGGACCGTGTCCTAACCAAGCGTGCTGTGTGCGGGAGTTCTATATGAGCTGTTGAGAACATGGAATGGTGGGGATGAAGCATGGACTCAAGAAGAAAAAACGAAGACGAAAGGGATTGGAACTAGTTAAACAATAAGCATGCTAGCTCAGAACATGTGTTCTAAACACTCTGCCGTACTATGGGACAAAACAATGAAGCGGGCTAAATTCCTTCGACCTCGGCTGCAGCATCACGTCACACTATACAGCATAGCCAGGAACCGCGTTCCATCCCCAATCTCAAATCCTGGCTCAACATCCCAGCACCCGAGGCTTGTTGACTAATCTACTGGGTTCCCCATTTAACCCTTTAGTTGTTACTTTTACGGGGTTTCTTTCCACGACCGGCCCTCATAATACTGTCAACTGCCCTCGTTTTCATTGGAAATCAAGATAGTACACCGACCAGGTCAGGAATTCGTCATGGAGGAGCACGCCTGCGAACCTGCTATGAGCATAACGCTCAGCCAGAAACTCGGCATCGCTCCAGCGATACTTTCCCTTGGTATGTGCAAAATTCGCTCCGCTCTAGAGTCTAACGGGACTAAGACCCAATAGTTGGATCTATATTCAATGGCCTTGTCATGGGAATATTTCGTGGCACGTCTGGCGCAAAGACTTACCGTCACCACATCATGGTGACGATCGTAAAGAAGGTGAGAGAGTCCTTAGAAACTCAATAAATGCCATTAGCTGACACTCCATGAAGTTGACGTGTAGGTTCAGTTCGTTGCAGCTGCAGTGCGTTCATTGATGCCTTGTTCTATGCTGTTTCTTGGGCTAATGATTCAGATACATCAACGAATCATTCGACCAAATCTATCTAAAGTTCTGTAAAGCCAATGACGTGCAGCCGGATTTCGTCAAGTCAACCTCGGGAATGACTGGGTTTTGGGTTGGTGAGCGGGATGCAAGGTACATCATCATCAACTTTCACGGTACATCACCTCCGCTCTCCATTGGAGCGTTGCTAACGGGAGCATCGAAGGAGGTGGATTTGCCATGGACGCCACAGATCAGTATCTCAAGTTTTGGCCCGCAATTCAGCAGCACCTCTCGGATCGTGGAATCAGAACTGCCTGGTTTTATCCTACTTATACTCTAACTCCACATGCATCATACCCGACCCAGTTCAACCAAGCGGTCAGTGCCCTGAAATATGTCCTGGAAGATCTGGGTCGGAAGCCAGACGAGATAATTCTTGTCGGAGATTCTGCAGGGGCAAACTTATGTCTTGCAGTATTGTCCCATTTAAGACATCCTCATGACGAGGTTGCCAGGGTTGAGATACAAAGTCCACTCAAGGGCATGATTCTCCTGTCGCCCTGGTTGTCATTTGACTCTTCATGGCCGAGCATGGCACACAACTATCATAAAGACATCGACTCTATTGACGCGTTAGATAATTGGTCCAAGGATTATTTGAACGGAAAGATGAGCGACAACTATACAGAGGCAGTCCTGCCACACAGCGAATGGTGGAAAAACGCCAGAGTCTCACGGACTCTTGTGGCTGCTGGGTCAGACGAAATGCTCATTGACTCTATTTTTTCATGGGTCAGCAAGTTCAAGGTGCGTTGGAAAAACTCTCTCATGAATGCTGCGGCTAACACACTAGCAGGACGCAGGCAACGAAACAACCTTCATTGTTGCCAAGGATGAATGCCATATAGCTCCGTTGATCTGGCCCATATTTGGCGACTTCCGTGAGACGCAACAATGCCAGGCAATTAAGAGCTGGATGGAAAAGGCGCTTTCGGACAAGCCTTCGGGCTGGCTCGATATAGAGGAGACCGAATGAGATTCCAATCATTTTGAACACATAGTGAGACGAAGGAACACGGGCGTAGTTTATTATTCCATTTGTGTAAGAACGAACTACCAAGTGGAGGGAGGCTACATAATAGATGCATAAAGTACAGATTATTGTTGCCAACCACCTCTGTTTTTGAAGTCTAGTTTGAGTCATGCCCCCTTTGGGAACAGAGAGGGAGCAGAGAGAATAGAGGGAGTAGAGGGTGAGTGTCTTTGTGTTTCTTGTTGTTTGGCCCTATCATGTGAACTTTTGCTCTATCCGCCTTTCTAGTTTGCATGATACGCGTTGCAGTTACTTCAAGTTTGGCCTCCTTTGCCTGACAACCCAGAAATCACACGTCAAGTCTGTTTAGTTGAAGGAGGACCTTAACGACGTTAGTTGGACTTCTAAATGGGTTCAAGGGTTGACGTACCTTCTCAATGTATCGGACCCCCACACGAATGCCGTCTTCATCTTCAAATTCATAGTGATCTCCAAAGTCTGCATTTTCAGGGTCCAAGCATGTCAAGCAAGTTTCAACTATCGCTGCAAACTTCGTGCCCATATATTAAGGCAGTTGAGACCGAGCCAGCCACACAAAGTCCTCCTTTGCTCTCGTTAAGAGGTATCGCGAAACCTGTTGCTTGGACAGGTCGAGTGGCAGGCCAAGCAAGCCCGAGGGCGTAGGGTTGCCATCGAACTGGTCATAGTCGACGAAACTCTTCCATAGGCCCACCTCAAGTAAACATACGCCCAAGCTGTATATATCGTGTTGCACGATGTAATCATCGCAAGGGAAAGCCCCCTGACGGGAAGGATGGCGGTACAAGTTCTTCTCCCAGGCATCATCGCCACGCTGTAGACTCCTGCCGTCCTCCTTGCGGAAGCTCTCGAAACCGGACAAGAATATCGACGCCGTTTGCCGTCCAGTCACGTCAAACGTAAGGATTGTCTCTGGTCGGATGTTCTTGTGGACAAACCCGAAGGTGTGGATGTAGCTGATGGACTTGGCCAGCTCTCGGGCGATCTCGAAACGATCAGAAAGGGGGTGGACAGTGGCTGTAGTGATGAGTTGGTCGCGGAGGCTTCGTGGATTTGAGAAGTCCGATGGCGCCCAGAAGACCAAGGTGAAAGACATTGTCGTCTCGGGAGTACCATTGAATATATGCACCTCTGCAACAAACCCTTTACAGGGAAGAAGCCCAAAAGTATGAGGCTCGTCTTGTTGCAGCCTTGTCGCCAATTCTCGTACGTCTCGCTTCATAATCTGGTGGTTTGCCGATGCCGGGCAATCTATGCGATTCAATATGTACGTTGTGGCCCCGTTGGACCTCAATCTGTGCGCGATCTTGGCTTCGCTGAAGCGTATATCCGAGGTAGCCATGTCGTAGAGCTCTTCGGGCGGGAGGGATATTCCCAATCTGCTACTGCCGCACAGTCCATCCCTGATGGTCAGAGACGACGGGATAAGCCTTGAGACGGCTGAATGCCCATTAGTAAGTTCTGTGTCTAGTTGCCGATCCGCCATCCTCAGGATGAGAAACCAAGACGGATCAGAAGTCCTTTGCCATGTCTCAAACTCCTCTATGGCTTTGTCAAGACTCTCCTTCTTGAAGGCGTACTTTAACCTTCGGGGAACCAGCTTGGCCTCAGAGGCTGGACCGCTGTTCATGCTCTGTCCCTTGACAAGTCCCCTAAGCATCGACGTGACAAGTTCCAGCTTGCCGGCAAACATGCGCAGGGTCTGTTCATACAACGCTCGATGGTCTTCATCCATGATGTGCTGAATACGCTTCAGGAACTCCAGTTGCACCTCACAACGGAGCCAACCCTGCTCGAGCCGCAGGATGCGTTCATTGATCTCCATTTCAGCGCCTTTGAGTGTGGCGATGAGGCATTTTGACTCTTTGCCATATCTGATGTTTGAAAGTTAGACATATTGTTTCACAGGGGGCATGAATGGGGACCTTGCTTGAAACATAGATCCACTGTGGCAATAATCGCAAAGCCAAGTTCGACAGACATGAAGTACGGACTTAGAGATAGCCGTAGAGTACTATGGGAGCTTCTGTGAGCAGGATGTATAGGAGTAGATTGCAGAGGTTGAGACGAGGCGGTTCGACGGCAAAGAATACCATGGAGAATGTAAACAAATTGAACCTCGGGCGAGGCGATGCAGGTTGCAATTGCAGGGGAGCCAAGGAAGCCGACATGGAAGCAGAGGATTCATTCTCGTTCCAGCTGGCGAGCTGAAAGTAAACCCCTGTTGGCCAGCCTCATGTAGACGGGGCTCGTTCCGTTTGGGCGACCTTGGGCGTGACAAGGTCTATTAACGCCCGTCCTGACAGGCCACCCCCTCTCTCCAGTCTGGAGAGCCAACCTGCAGGGGGGTCGTTGTGGCTGGGTAGTACAAGAGCTCCAATGCTACCAATTCGAGCTTGCGTACGGACGTACGGAGTATTTATACACATATCTGAATACTCGTATCATGATTGCTTCATCACTATAGTATTATTGCCGAAGCCGGTAGCAGCGACCTAGGCAAGCTAGGTAGTTGATATGCTCGCAAGTTCGTGGTAGGGAATCCGTATATACCCCTTCTATGCGAAGCCTCTACTCTTATACTCGCCATTTATTTCCCCTATTCCTTGCTTTTTTTTTTCATTCTTCCTTGCCGTTACTTAGAGCTACATCGAGGTACTTCTAACTCTACTAGTAAATAAATTAAGTACCAGTATTATATATACCTCTCTTAACGTGGCTTCCAATTTGCTATACCCATTGCAAGGTACGAACGAACGTCGGAGCCTTCGCACACTATAAGAGATGAATTGGCGCTCTGCCACAATCTAGCCACAATGGCCCCCCTGTAGGTTGGCTCTCTAGAGGAAGGAGGTGGCTTGTCAGAATAGGCGTGCATTGAGTCGTGACTGAAGTGCCCAACAAATGCAGTCAGCCTGCCACAGCCACCAATTTCTGCCCGACGACCAACAGCACCTAATATGTACATGTACCATTGTTCCGGGGCTACAAGCTTTCGGGACCGCCCTTGATGATGAAGGGCTCAGCTTCCTCCGTACTGGACGCCTTATCCCTTGGACGGGCTGTCCCAGGCCCCTCTCCATCTTGGGCGCCTCCTCACCTGAGCTCCCAAGGTAGTGACCTTGGCCAACGAATCTATGGTGCACTGCTCCAAGCATCAAGATCCCTCACGCCACTGAAGAAATAGCCTCACCTGGTGTTCATACCGCCCGACCGTTTCTGGCACAGCAATACCCCGCTGCGAGGACAAGTCATGGCAGGGCAAGGAAGCCTGCCCGAACTCGTTCGCGACTCGAAGCTAGAGACCAGCTTCCTGCAGGACAAAGGCCTCCACATCACAGTACACACCAGGTCATGGGGCCACCGAGTCGCGTCCAGGAGGGACAAATGGGCCCGTGGCGAAGTCCTTGGGAGCGGCAGCTATGGAGTGGTATGGTTGGAACGGGCGGTCGAGGACGACAAGGCTGCCAGTCCCACGTTCCGCGCCGTGAAAGAGGTTCGCAACTACAGCCACAAGATCGATAGTGGTATGTACGTACGCGAGCTGGAGGCGTTGGCAAAGTTCTACAAGATAAGGTAAGGTAGCTATTCTCTAGCTATGTTTGTGTGCTAATATTGATTAATTACTCAGTACGAAGATTACTTTGTCAAGTACTATGGATGGTATGAACATCAACGATCACTATGTATTGCCATGGAGTACTGCGAGTTTGGCGACTTGAGGACGTATCTACTCGAGCATGACAGCCTGCCTGAAACTGAGGCAGAAGACATTGCTTCACAAATTCTCAGAGCGTTGTCTTTTATGCATGCAGAAGGTTTCGCCCACAGGGATGTGAAGCCAGCGGTATGTCCAGTGCCAACCGGTTACAGTACAGCTTGTCTAATGCTCCAAGCCAGAACATCCTCATCAAGCAAAAGCCTCCTCACGGCTGGTGGGTCAAGGTTTGCGACCTGGGGCTTACGAAGAGGACCGAGGGACTGGGTGCATCCACAACCGTACGGGGAACACCCGACTTCATGCCTCCAGAGCTGGTTGCCTTCAGCGGGAACCCGAGAACCGCGGACCTGTTTTTCGCCGACATGTGGTGTTTCGGCGAAACGGTTTTTCGGATACTTACCGGGCAAAAGACATTCTCCAACCTCGAAGACCTTCTCGCGTACCAAGCCGGTCACACAGAGTTCCCTAGTCAAGCTCTGAAGCAAGTTCATGCGAGCAATGCGGGGATAGACTTCATCTGCTCGCTGATGAAACCGGAACCCAGCGCGCGACTCACGACCGCCAAAGCACTGGGGCATGCGTGGATCGGCCATGCACCAGAGCAGACGCCAACGTATTCCGAATTCGCATCCCGCCAGAAATGGCCCTGCAAAGCGGATGTACGGCCCTACGACCAGTTGACCCAACCGTCAGGGGAATGGAGCACAACTGCGGATAACCGAACTCCTGGTCCTTTTCCACGCTTGGATGGTAACAAGATCAGTTACATACCTCCGTCTGCTGCGCTACAGCAGAGTTACATGGCACTTTCCCCATTCTACAGACCAACACTTAACAAAAGCAACGTTTCGACCAGACCATCTGGGGGCGTGAGTAGTCCTGCTCGGTTTCCTCACCAGAACGTCTACTTTCTACCTGGCGACGGTATTATGCGCCAGGCCATTACCACCGATATCTGCGGACATCTGGGCCTGGACGCCATTGCAAAACCCGGTTGGTATCAGGTAAGCTCAACTGCTGTCGCACCCTGGTATTCCACTGATCGCCGAGTTCTGAGTGTGTCTTTACTCTCACAGAACCCTCAGACTGGAAAAATGATACAGGGTTTCTACGTTACAACGTATAGAAACCTCACGACTGTAAGTGGCCACAGAGCTGAGTCAAAGTCTCAAGGGCTAACACCTCTCCAGGCCATGGTGGAATGTCTCAAAGCTGATTCTGCCCGATATGCTGCAATATTGTCAAACAGAGAGAAGAGGAGGCCTCTGGAAAAGGTCTCGCCGCGACAGTAAGGAGTAGTGCGTGAAATGTACATATTGCGCACAGCAGGTTCCGGAAATGCAGGAGGGGGAGGGTGGAAGGTGTTTATGCACACGGACCGGTAGCAACCGTTGCCTTATTCTGCAGTGCAACATTGCGTGCAACTCGAAGCTCGATTATCGGTACATAACAAAAGGTTTTCCTCATCCATGGTATACATAAACGACACTAATATAAACATAGCCTACAATGACCTCGTAGATTCTTGAAGGATTAATCAAGTCCATATTTCGCTTTGCTATACTAGATGTAGGTAGGCTGGGTGGCTCGCTATTCTGCGCCATATCCCAATGCACGGTGGCTCAAGTGTATCCCTTGTGGCCCGATAACCTGAACCTGAAAAAGAATGCCGTTTCAGTTACAAGGATCCCTACTACCCTAGATTCGAGACTCAGTTGCTGTTTGAAACACACCCATCGCCCCCAAAATAATCGCCCCCGTGTTATAGCGATCCGGATACAGCTGGATCATGGCGGCCACAATATCTCGAGCTGACTTTGGCTTCCCCTCGACAACTCTTTCAAAGTCCCTGATATACTGCTTCGTGTTGGCCAGATGCCACCGCCCCATAACCTCGCCCTCCTGGCAGTGGCCCGGGACCACATACCATGGGTCCAGCGCCTCGACCTTCTCCACTGCCCGAATCCATTCCGCCCGCTTGGCGGCAGTGTTCGCCTCCATAAGCATCTGATGCACCTGCCCGTAGACCACGTCTCCGCACACAGCCAGCCGCAGGTCAGGCACCCAGAGCACCGTGGAATCGTACGTGTCCGAGTGTCCCACCTCGACGGCCTGGAACGTCCATCGGTTCTGGAGCGTGAACTGGTTGCTCAGCGGCAGCGGCTCTGCCAGGACAAAGGGCTGCTGGATCTCCCCAGGAAACCTCGACGCCCATTGGAACTGGAAGATGTCCTCTTCGACCTGCTGCTGCATGTGGCGCACCGTCCCTGCCGTAGCCACGGCACGGGCTTCGGGAAACTTCTGAAGCAGCAGCGGGAGCCCGAAGAAGTGGTCCCCGTGGCCATGGGTGACGTAGATGTACGACAGCTTACGCTTCGGGGCGATGCGCTCGATCCATGCGATCAGTTCTTGGGTCTGCTTGATGGTAATGGGCGTGTCCACCAGCACGGCCTCGGCCGCCGAGTAGATTAATGTACACGAGATGGGAGACCAGAGACCGCCGCCTTTGCCCTTGCCGGGCGTTTTGAAGGCGACGGGAGGGGCGATGTAAACTGCGGAGCGGAGGTCAGACATGGCGGAGCGGTACCAGGATACTGGAGTTGGGGTGAACGCAAGATTGGTTTGAGAAATATGGGTTTACGGCAAGATATATGGGACGACAGTGTATTTATCTGCTCATTATTGCAAGGTCTTGTACTCGCTTTGGCGGGATACGAGAGCTGAATATGCCAGAATACTGAACCGAAGTTGAGATCTAACCGGTGATTACGTAGACTTAAAAATCTAGTACAGATGTAAGTCGGAGACAATGTCTAATCGCTATGTCGTTACGCAGACCTGCAGACCTCGGTCCCGATTGAATGGGCTTATTAGGCTTTTTCGGGGTTCGGAGTCGGTACTGTTTGACTGATTACAATATCGACATCCAGGCAGTTGAATGCGGAGTATATCCCGAGGGTAGTCTCGCAAATGTAGCATGAGCTTCCTATATCAGCTCCTCATGAAGGCCTCAACTCTCTCACGCGACTCAAACAGTCTCTCTGGCGTTAAATCCAGAGCCAACTACAAGTCTCATCATGGCCGACAATACTCCAACCGTTACGATCCCCATCACCTATGCCAATGCCCCAGACAGCCATGTCCGGATCACCAACTACCCGGAGTCGCCTTCCGGGGTAACGCCCATCCAAATTGTGGCGCTCAACCGCCCCGACAAGCTCAATGCGATTACGTCGGATATGATCTCTAAGCTGATTGCTGTTTTCAAAGCTGTTGACCTGGACGACCGGGTCAAGGTCGTCGTCTTGACCGGCAAAGGCAAGGCGTTCAGCGCCGGAATCGACCTAACCATGGACACCAGCCAGGCGAAGAACTTGTCGGCGCCGAGTGAGATGCGCGACCCGGGAGGCACTCTGGCACTGGCCATGTTCAATTGCAGCAAGCCCATCATTGTGGCGTACAATGGCCTCTCCGTGGGGATTGGCATGACGTCTACCCTGGCGGCTACTATCCGGTGAGTTGCCCATGCCTCAAGAGGCCATCGCAAGAGTCGAATTGACGGCCCATCACTCTCATCTCAGCATCGCACCTCGCACGGCCGAGTTTGGCTTCCCCTTTTCACGCATCGGCATCACCATGGAGTCGTGCAGCTCGTACTTTCTGCCGCGCATGGTCGGCTACAGCAACGCTACATACCTGCTGGCCACGGGGAGGAGGTATCCCGCAGACTCGTCGGTCCTGCACGGCATCTTCGCGGAGCTCGTGCCCGAGCCCAAGGACGTTCTTCCGCGCGCCATTGAGCTTGCGCAGGACATTCTCACCAACGTGAGCTTGATGGCGGTCCACCTGAACCGACAGCTCATCTGGAGGAATCCCGGCACCGCGGAGGGCGCCCACCTGGTGGACAGCCCGCTGCTGTACGACATGTTTGGTGGACAGTGAGTTTTTCCCGATTGCATGCCTCTTTTCGATTACCGTCATTTACTGACACCAAATGTCTAGCGACCACCTCGAGTTCAAGCAGTCGTTCTTTGGGAAGCGCAAGCCAGCGTTCGCCGATAAGCTGGAGGAGAACGCCCCACGGACGTACCCCTGGTGGAATGAGCTGTCAGTGCAGACGAGGCCGAAAGCCGAGCCTGCGTCTGGCAGTAAACTCTGAATCGACGGCCGGGCATATCCGCCGCACAAGTGTAGTGCCGAGTCTCCTGTCGATGTGGGCATGGAGGAGAGTGAAGTTGCACCGACGCAGCGGTTTGCAGCTGTGCTAGGGGCATTTAAATCCATCCGGATCCCCATGACTGCTCCCCACTCATGGGGGAACTGATCAGGGACAGAAACACATGGCATGTGCCTCAGGTGAGTGTGGAGCAGTCACGGGGATTCTGATGTGTGTAAGTGGCCGTAGTAGCTGTCCCGGGCAGGGTGTTGACTGTTGAGTCGTCGATAATGCATGAAGCATACCTGAGTCAACCGCAGTTCGTCTCATTTTGAGTGAAGTCAAAGCTACAGTGATGAGGTGATCATCCCGAGCCGAGGATAATCGAGTCCCAAGACGGCATGGCGTGCTTGCTCCACACGGCATTGCCCACGACTCAGGAGATGCGAACCCCGGCTCCAGGCCTTAAGCTCGAGGCGCGCCTCCGGCCGTAATCATCTGGGAGTCTGGGTCTCTCACATCAAATCAACATCATCAAGAACTAGATCGATCGCATAATCAAGCAGCGTGCCTTATTACTGCATTGCCTATAGAATCTTCGCCATGGACGCCACCGCGCCTAGCCAGCACGCCCTCGGCGATGCGAACGGGGCGGACCTGGAGTCCCCGGAGTCCCTGGACGGCCCTGCATATCTCGCAGCGGCTGCTTCGTGTACGACTAGCCTCTCGGCCGCTGCCGACATGAACCTCACTTCCCTGCTCTCCGCCTCGTACTACTACGCAGCCCCCGAACCGCTCCGGCGCGAGGAGCAGCGCTCCTCAAATTCCCGTGCGCCGTTGCCCCTGTATGGCGGTCTCGAGTTCGTGTACAACTCTCATCTTGATGAGAACAGGCGCGCGGCGCCCAGGGACGGTATCACGGCAGCGGACCAGCCCGATATTGCAGGCCCCTTGGTCGCACAGAAGACCCGCAAGCGTCAACGTGAAAGCGGCGAGATGACCGCGACTAAATCTACGGCTAGGAAGCCGGGTCGGCCGCCAAAGACAGCGGGGAGCTTAAACGGCGAGGACCCGGAAGAGGTGAGTAGCATTTGATGAAACCGACCCGCGTCCTCCCGATCCTGGCGACTAACACGCGGCTCGACCCATAGCGACGTCGCAGGCAGCTTCGCGTGGCGCAACGGGCCTACCGGTCGCGCAAGGAGTCCTATGTTTCGTCCTTGACGGATCGCATCTCCCAGCTGGAGTCGGCCGTGGACAAGATGAGCGCCACCATCATCTCCTTCAGCGACGAACTGGTGCGATCTGGAGTCTTGGCTCCGCATGCCGTCCTGACGGGTTCCTTGCGCGAGACAATCCAGACATGCCTGCTCTTGGCCACGGCATCGAGCAACGAGGGAGACGACGCCCCGGAGACTCGCAGCGTCTCCTCAAGCGACGAGCAGCTGCCGACGACGATGGCTCCCCAGCTGCAGGAGAATGCCCCTTCGCCAGTGCAGCCGAATGGTCCTCCGTTACCGCCATTCGACATGGACTTTTGTCTGCTAAACGATCCATGTCCTCCCGGCTCGTCTCCCTCGCAGTCGCTGGCAACTCCCCTCATGGCATACTCCGCATTCATGGACCGACTGCACATGGCGATTGTCTACCACGGCTACCTGGCCCTCGCCAACCCGTCAACCCCCGTGGAGCGCTTGCGGCGGCACTTCCGACTTCTCTTCACCGTCATGGACCGCGGGCGCATGACCTCTTTCTTTGCGGCAGCGCTGCACGCCAAGGTGAGCAGGAAGCGGCTGGATGAAGAGTGGAACGAAGTGCCTTTCTTCCATCTGGGCGGCGCCGGGTCGCACTTCGCCTGGTCCGCGACGGAAGAGCCGTCTTCTGCGGCGCTGTATCCGCGTAAATCTCCCCACTGGCGGACGGTTCTAGTCCCGTTGTCCCTGTTTTCGGCAGACGTTCAGGAGGAGCTCGGCGGGGACTGGTTTGATATGCAGGACCTCGAGTGTTACCTTCGAGAGAAGAATGTCAACCTGCTTGTCCCGCCCCGAACGACTCCTGAGGCCGAGCCAAGCTCGCAGGGATGGATCAACGTGTCGCGTTTTATTCCAGGTGAGACTCCCTTACTCAAATCGGTCTTTGTTGAATCCTTACTGACTGGAGCAGCTTTACTGAACAAGTCAACATGCCTGGGGCGCACGCCGGGCTTCCGACGTCGCGACGTGGACATGGCCCTGCGCACGGCTACATGTAGGTGAAGCGCTCAGAGTGCAACCCAACGGCTGGGCTATCGTGGACTCCTCGAATTGGAAATGAGCGAGCGACGTGATCGGCGACCAAGAAGACGGCATTCGGCGGCGAGGCTCCGCCATTATAGAAGCAGCAAACGGAGTTCTTATGCAGGAAGATGTTGACCCAACACGCCGGCAGGCCGGCGTTGATGTAGGTCTCGGTTACAAGGCGTGTAATAGTGTCCTATTGTTTTTAGGACATGGCGTCGGGGATGAGGTTGAACTCGGGGCAATGTGGGTTGTAATTGTATGGAGCGTGTCATGTAGAGTCTGTGTCTTGTGTCTTGCGTCTTGCGTAGAGCTACGAGGTCGCCTATCAAATATTGACATGGAGATGAACCACCTTGGTCTTGCTTCTCCTCAGCATCGTCTCCTCGGTTTGGGCTGGCTACGTCGGACACCTGCAAGCCACCGGCCCTGGAGGCCGTACCACACACCGGCAATATCTCAGCTGTTGGGACGATGCCGGCCCCCGCCGCCGGCACAAATCAGTGATGAAAACCCACAGGCAAGTGCATTGACAATCCGCTTCGGGGCATTGGAGACGCTCGGAGGGAGGCTGGGGGGCGGG